>JBCEWB010068625.1:0-13349 GCA_039654565.1 Peronia peronii | reverse complement strand
CATCATCATCATCATCATTATCATCATCATCATCATCATCATCATCATCATCATCATCATCATCATCATCATCATCAATCATCATCAGTTTATAAAAATGTCTTAAAACTAAGACGACATCAAACCGGTAACTAATCAAATACACTAAAAATGCTTAAAAAAATAGATATGAATAACTGGATGTTGATCAAATTCAAATGTTAGCCACAGGCTTAATTATCATCATCATTATCAATGCCATTTTATAAAATATAATAAAACTGTCTCACCGGCAACCAACTAAACAGTTTTAGAAAAGCAAATAACAGATATAAACAGCTTGATTTTGATGTTAATAGTGAATGCCAAATTTTCTTCATCAGGGCAACATAATAAACATTACAATTACTGTTATTTCATTATTATTGTTTTGATTGTCATCGATATTGTACTTTTATAATCACAGTGATCGCTGCTACTATCATAGTTGTGAAAACGATTTGAACGGGCAAAAAGGTTCAAAATCAGAAACATCTTTGACCGAGCAAAATTGACATCATACTCTGAAGGTGATAGTTTCAAATGCTAAGATCCTTCCATGCTGGGGAAGACATGTGGATTGAAAAATATCATCCTTGAAATGTTTCAGAGCTCCCTAGTCGAATAATACGTGTATGGACCTCATTGCGTATATCGTGCAATGGCCATTATCTCTTGAACCGATGACATGACTGCTTCTATCCGTCCATTGATCCACCCATCCATCTATCCATCCATCACTTCATCCATCCATCCATCCATCCATCCATCCACTCACCCACCCATCCATCCATCCATCCATCCATCCATCCATCCATCCATCCATCCATCCATCCATCCATCCCCTCACCCTTCCATCTATCCACCCATCCATTCATCCACTCACCCATCCATCTATCCATCCATCCATCCACTCACACATCCATTCATCCATCCATCCATCCCCTCACCCATCTACCCATCCAAACATCCACCCACCCATCCATCCAACCATCTATCCATCCATCCATCCATCCATCCATCCATCCATCCATGCATACCCATCCATCCATCCACCCATCCATGCATACTATCCATCCATCCACTCACCATCCATGCATCTATCCATCCATCCATCCATCCATCTATCCATCCATCCACCCACCCATCCATTCATCCAACCATCCATCCATATATGTATTCATGGACTTATTCATCCCACCGACTGAATATTTTATCTGTCTATCTGGCCTCTTTGTTTTTCATAAGCACTTAACTAAGCCTCTACATCGAGACAGAAGAGGCACATAATCTGCAAGTTGATATTGTGCTGGGTACATTCGACAGTCATAGCTACCTCATTGTTACCTCGACTAGTGACAGGAAATGAACAGAAAAAAAAAAAAAAAGAAAAACAAAATCTATTTGTCCATAAAATATTTCATGTTAGATTATAAAAGATGTCAAGATGTTTATCTATTTAGTCTGTTCCATTTTTGTCAGCATTAACACCATTAGCCGAACCGCTTTCTAAACTTATCCATGTGTTAAAAGGTTTAAAAGCAAGTTATTATTACCCGCAATAAACTTACACACACACAAAAAATCAGACAAAATTTGTTCAAGAGGGTGAAGAAAAATGTGGTAATTAAGGCGAAGAAAGTTGTGAATTGACACGCCCTAACATCTATGCATGCCATCTTCTTATTAAAACTCTACCCCCCGAAGCGGTTTTTCAAACAAAATGATAGTATATTCCTAGGGCAGAGTTGAATATTCATATAATTACAATGAGATCATAAGACAATATTAAACGAATATTGGTCTGAATCGAAAGTCTATGCTTTTAAATTCATTTTTTTTAATTGAAGCGTCCAACGAGCTGCCATTGTCTATCTTTTGAAACCATTTCTACATGTATATGTCACTCTAAGCTTGAAAGTGTTAATCGTGGGCATTGCGGGAAAGCTATCATTCCTATTAACACACAAAAAAGCAATTTATAATGAAATTGCAGTCTCTTTAATTGTGTCATATTGAACTTTATACTATTATTATTAGTAGCAGTAGTGGTATTTATTAGTTTATTTCTGCTGTCGTAATTAACCTGCACAAAGAAGAAACAGCAACGTCACGATCAAAAAAAAAGAAAGAGAACGTTGCTTAAAGTCTAATGAATTACAAGGCGTGGCCGAGATGTTTTCATCGCTTAAAATGTTGAGTGTCTAATCAGTGTATAACAGAAAATATTTACTCGATCAGGCTTCTAATGCGCAGAGCAGTTCCCGTTAAGTTAGGAAAGGCAAGACCTATTTAAGTCTTGGGTTTAGATACAAATAGTAGTGTATTTAACTCGTGGCTTTGGGTATTATGTGGCAAATTAATGCGTCAAAATTTTTTAAATGTTTCACATATCTTTTTTTCCAGATCTGGCTGTAGCTTCGTTTCTTTCATTGTGAGCAAAAAATGTTCAAGTTTATGGAAATTTGCCCAACTTTTCATATAATAATTATCCTGCTATCAAAGCAATGATTCTTTCGGACAACAAAGAAAGTGTTAGGAAGAGTCATCTTCTCCTTATTCTTCTTCGACCTTAACTCGTCTCGGTTGATCTGGGTGTCTCCTGCCGAGTTTTGTACTATACATATCCATCACGGGTGTCGACTACGACCTGCCGAGTTCTGTACTAGATATCTATACATATCCATCACGGGTATGGACTATGACTTGCCGAGTTCTGTACTATACATGTCCGTCACGGGTGTGGACTACGACCTGCCGAGTTCTGTACTATACATATCCATCACAGGTGTGGACTACGACCTGCCGAGTTCTGTACTATACATATCTATCACGGGTATGGACTACGACCTGCCGAGTTCTGTATTATACATATCTATCACGGGTATGGACTACGACCTGCCGAGTTCTGTACTATACATATCCATCACAGGTGTGGACTACGACCTGCCGAGTTCTGTACTATACATATCTATCACGGGTATGGACTACGACCTGCCGAGTTCTGTACTATACATATCCATCACGGGTGTGGACTACGACCTGGCTTTTCGCCGATGTCTTCTCTCTCCTTTCCTAGCCATTCTAAGCCCAAATTTTCTTCTGCCTATGTCTGTTCAGCTTCACATTCACTTGTTCTTTGTAGTACGAGCAGTCGTATCAAAGTCACTGTATCTTGGTACATGGCCGTGCCATGTCAATGGCCTTGTCTCCACAGTTGTAAAGACGGTCTTCCTAGACCACTGGACTGTATAAAAGTAACGAAATATCACAAAGAGTACACATAATACACATTGTATAGGGGGACCAGTGACTCTGTGATATGGCGTCTGCTCACGGAGAAAACGGGCCAGGATCGACTCGCGGGTCCAGCATAGGAGGATGGAAGGACACGAAGATCGAAAAACTTGCATTTTTCAGTGATTCAACGGTCCCCTGGCTTCCCGTAGGTAGGGAAGCCCGATGTCTAGCCTTCTCTTATAAGGGCGAATATATTTCGGAGGTCCCGTTTGCACGTTACGCACGTTAAAGAACCCTTGGCGGTTCAAAATCGATGAAAGAGTAGGCTGCGCGGCGCTGTCCGGGCAAAATTTCCAAATTCCAAATTTCTACCCACAAAAATTCTCAGCAAAAATAAACAAACTCTTAAAAGAGCCGAGATAATCCTACTTTCTTAGGATTGAAAGGCTTAGGAAAAAAAAAAAGAGTACACATATATTATATCCTGGACAGAGCTGATGGCTCAGTGCGTAAGCAGGACGCTCACGCAAGGTGCACCAGAGTGACGAGAGAGATTTTCCACGTGGCCGCGTCAGGCTAAAGCAATCAATTGTAATAAAATGACATACTTGACGGGAGTACAATCGCAAAGAGTTAAATCAATTTTACGGCATTGTCTGCAATTTTTATTCCTCGAACTATTTCAGTAAAAGATAGCATCGGCCGTACCCAGCCATGCAGTGGGGTGGAAAGTCACTGTGCTCCGATCAACTTGCCATGACGTCAAACTTTGCCATCCAGCTTCTTGAGGAGTGGTCCTTGTGTTAGCCTTCCCGTAACTTACACTGTAGGTGGATAACTGACGCCTGTTACAGGGTTGTTAGTGACTAACAGAGAGTTTATTGTACATATTGTGTCTGGAAGTAGATCGTGTTCCCGAGCAGATCTTAATTTATGAAATCAGAGTCCATGAATAACGATTTCACGATTATGCTAATTATTTAAGAGGGGGGGGGGGCTGAAATATGATTTTTGCTAAAACGGAATATTGCAATTTTAGGTTTTTGTTTCCTCTTAAAATTCCTGCCTTTTCTGGGTATAAAAATATATTAAAAACGCTCTTGACCCATGGTCATTCAACGGATGTCCCGGATTTCGCTTCCACTGGCTATTGCATGCAGTTGTAGATCATCACTGTTTGATTATATATAGGCAAAGGTGCATAAAACACTTGTTTATGACCTCTTCTAGTAATGTCTAGGGTCCCAATGGCAGGAATGGGCACTGGATACTTCGAGGCGACAAAAACTGCTGATCACACAAATTGTCCATGTAAACTTTCATAGACGTTCTAAAATGAACTTCCACGTCCTGCAAATAGTCAAGTTTTCTTTTATTTCTGCTGTTTCAGAGCACAGCTGCGGATTATATGCCACAGTAAAGATCAAGTCACTCTTAGTTTTGACAGAAAAAGATTTGGAGGCCACATATAGATCTTCAAGAACCCCGAGTGACTCTATGGGAGCCCTAATAATGATGGGGGGAAGGAGGTGCGGGCGGGAGGGTAGGGAGCAAAATTCGAGAAAAGATATGCCCAGAAAGCCGGAAAACTCAACGAAAGACACAGAGGTCAGCAGAGAGAGTTAGCGTGTGAAATAAAAAGCTGTTTTGAGGCTGAAAGCAGAATAAAAAAAAAAAAAAAAAAACTCTCCATGTCAATTTTTTTGCAAAACCTTTAAACACGTTTTTCTCAAAACTTGTTTCACTACTTTGCCATCTTCTTTTCTATTTCCAAACTGATTCTAACCAAATTTGGCATACATCATTTTCTTTTGCATACAAAGAACTGCAAATATGTAAACTTTTAGAAATTATGTCAAACATGTTCAATCAGTTTCATCAACTTCCGTTGAAATTTGGCCGACTAGGTAGATTTTGAAATGGGCCATTTTAGAGATGCCAAAATCCAAGATGACGGGTTTGCCATGGAAATCGTTTAAAGAAGTCGATTTTCTTTCACTGTGTTCCTCTAATTTCAGCTTGCCGAATTCGATAGAAAAGGTTAAAATAGGGTATATTTAATTAATAATGATATTTTTTTTTAAAATTACCTTCTTAACATATTTGCCCCATGAAATTGTTACCCGAGCAGCACTAAGATATTGATTTGAAATGCTCATGGAACCAGACCACGACTTTTGGTGACGAAGAAATGAACCATAAACAGAATGAAAGCAGAACGACAAGATATACAGGAATAAGTTCACAACAAGGGAGCAGCCAGTGCAGCAGAGCTGCACAGAAGGAATAGAACCTGAAAATAAGTAAACCATCATCTTTACAAACTTGTTGAGAACGAGGTCATGAATACAACCTAAAATATGATTATGGATATATCATGACTTTGTGAAATTCGGTTTCCGAAAAAATAAACAAAACAAAACAAAAAAAGCCATGGTAATTTAAGCAAACTAAACATAAAATATCAAAGGATTTAGGACAATAGAAATGTAGGTGGAAAACGATCCTCCCCCCCCCCCCCCCTTCCTTCCATCCCCCATCCCCCTAACAAAAGAAAGCGATGAAAACAGAAAGTTTTCCTACTAAAGTTTTGTTCGGCATACAAAGGATTACAAAAGTAGCCAAGTGTGAAATGGGGGATCAGAAGATGACGGTTCATTGATGCAAATGACAGACAAACCAAGTAAAAAAGGACACGAAGTTTATCTTCTGCATGAGATCACTGAACAGGTAGGGCACGCAAGATGCAGACTGAGAATACAAAGAATCATTGCAATGCTCACAAATAAAACAATTTTCCTTAGCTATTTGCACCAAAACTGTGTACCAAAAGCCTGTCTCCAATATCTGACCGAATTTGGCTTGGATTTTCTTAACTTGATCAGTGTGTCAATAGTAACAACTATGGATTTAACGTTTAATGAGAGGAATTGTTTTTATTAGCTGTAGTTCAAATTGCGTTGTGCTTTCTATTTAACAAGCACAACAACACTGTTACTGTGACATTAACATAAATCACTCACAGCAGAAGACACCAAACTTCAGTGGAAAAGGCTGAAATATTGCCATACAAATTTTAGACCAATATTTTATTTCAGGCTAATGTTAGTGAATTTACATTTGATCCCCCCTCCCCCCTTTTTTAAAGATGTATACTTAACTTTTATATAATTTGTCTCGAAGTCACATAAACAGGAAGGTTTGCTGTGGAAGAAAGAGCTGATAGCTTTGCAAGACCAAACACACTTCAAGCAATTTCTTGTATCCAAGTTCCAGGTTTTCAGCTCTGTTTGTGTGTGTGTTGAGGGGAAGGGGGTATGGGAAGGGGGTAAGTTTTATAGTTTATATTTTTAATATTGTTATTTAATCATCATTCACATTGATCCTTCACTTTTTCAGATGTGATATTGAATTTGAAAAGTGAAACTACGACAGGGTAGTTCTTTCGTAATGTTCTCTAGATCTAGATCTTAGTTCTAGATAAAGTTTTTACCCTAAAGCAAGCTGGCTTAAAGCTATCCATTAAGTCAATAGCATCAGCTGTTTGATCATAAACCCCTGGAGCCTCAGCACTGGCTTGCAGTTATATCAGAGACCATAAAATTATGTTTTGACTCTGAAAGTTCTGAAATCGCTCAACCAAAAAACTATAAGAAAAAAAAAAACAGTTCGCCAGCGCTTTCCCAACACCCGATCACATGGACAGATTTTTTTAGCACAAAAAATATTAACCGTTATATATTTTTGAGCTCCATGTAGAGAAAATTGTTCTCGACAATCTAGTTTATTTCTTTAATTACAGCTATAATAATCAAATTCTGACAAATGTAGTCCGTCAGAGTTTGCACAAATTTTTGTTTTTATTTTTTTTTTCAGTCGTTCTTTTGCCTTTAAAGATCAGTGTAGACCAATGCCAAAATGCTCAGATTGAATTATACGATGTAGTAAAGTTGTGCATTTTGTTTTTTTTAAAAATACAAGAGATATGTTGAAAGCCGACCTCAAGTATTGTCCTCAAATTTGGTTTTTGTAACAAAAGAGAACAATTTACAGACATATAGTCTGTTTAGATAGAAAGACAGACAGACAGAGAGACGAATGGACAAACAGAGAGACAGATGGATACCCATACAGGCAGACAGATGGACAAAGAGACAGATATTATGCTGTTCACATAATGGTTTGTTGTTTCTAGAGGAGAGGCATAGGATGTGCATGAACATTTTTATACCAGACAATCTTTATATGTTCATAAAGAGACAATTACTGTCGTGAAGACCATGACATTAGGATTTTATCCTGCATTTTTATTCAGTTCTGAATACCATTATTCAGCCAGGTATCTTTTTCTGCACTCAAGGATAATATTTATGTGTTATTGCTGTTCTGAGAACATTTATATATATGTAATGTCTATGAATAATCTAATATCTGTCTGTACCTTGTTGCACACAATCTGTGTACAATTTAGTGCGAATGTAGCACTGACAAAAAACACAAGCTCTTTATGCTTGAAATCAGTGCAGTCTGAGGGTATCAGCTTTCATTTCAATGTTTGTTTTTTTTTACTCTTCATTCCAAATGACACAACAACATTAAACGTTCATACTTTTTGGTTGCAGCTATACATATGTCCTGAGATTCTCAATTATTCGGCTCTCACTGGTGCCGAATTAACAATGAGCAAAATACGTTAAAAAGACTCCTTCAACAATGTGATAAGAGTAGTTTGACACATTTCCTGTGCAGTGAATAATGTTAACATGGCTAAGCCAATCCCATACCACGACAGTATCATTGTGTAGCAGCATTTTGTAGAATAAAACTGTAGTGATTCCATTGAATTGGCAGTGCAGAATGTGGTCTGCAAAAATAGTACATATTGTAATATAAAAACTTTGTCAATTTATTGTTTTGGAAGTTTTAAAAAATGTAGAATTGATCCCTTTCATAATCCAAAACCTTACAAGTAAAAGTGAGCAACAGACATTATTGCGTTTTCTCATAGAGCGCAATAAACAATGGCGACCGGAAGATCCAGGTCTTAATTAGGTCACAGTGAGAAACTTATGTCCAGTGAACGTCACGGTTACTGCCCAAAGAAAAAGAAAACGTAATAGACATAGTTGGACACCTCTACCCACATACCATCTGAAACTACGGACACGACCTTGAACAAGATTTAACACTAATATAGACATTGTATTTAAAAGTAATGGACCGTGACCTAAATTACATTTACCTGACATTCAAGTAACGGTTATGCTTTTTTGTGTCGTCGTTGTTGCTGTTAATATAATTTATATCCTGACGTTAATCTCTCTATAGGTCGCATATTTGCTGATCCAGTATATACTTTTAAGTTGATTTAAGAAAGAAAATAGTATACGCCCACTGAACATTATATATATACCTTGTTTTATTTTAGAGGATCTTGCAGCTCGGTTACCTCGGTTTGTTTTTATTTCTTCTTTATCTGGCTCTAATTTATTTATTTTTTATTATTTATTTGTATTTTTTATATTTTTTTTAAAGTAGTAAAATGATGACTGGGATTATAAGTGCAGTCAAACTTAGAATGTTGAAGAAATCAACACCCTGAGATTATGTATAACGTCTCTATTGAATGGGAAAGGACGAGATGAGAGAGAGAGAGAGAGACAGAGAGAGAGAGAGAAAAAAACAAGAATTCCAGGTAGGTCTGTTAACCCTCATAGTGCCCAGCCTATGGATGAAACTTTTAACATTTCCCCCAAAATAAATTATCAAATAAATAATTATTATTATGGATCACAGTCATTAGCATACCAAAGGAGCTCTAGAATGAATTTCATAGGGAATGAAAATAATGAAAGGGCCACAATTATGTCCCCTGGAACAAATCTTTGGTGAATGCAAGAGAGAATGGCGATTACTAGTAGACAGAAATTCTTTTGGTAAAAATCCTCTCAAGAACTAAAGTCTTTGCACTGTGATTTGAAGCTAGAAAGATGCCGTGAATGGATCGACATGACGAAGGTACCTCATCACTTGTTCCTGCGTCTACCGCTTCAAAAAGCTTATATCTGACAAAAGCATTAGATTATAGAACGCATTATAATCTAATGCTTTTGTCAGATATAAGCTTTTTGAATTCATCAACATATGAGTCCTGCATGAATTCATCAACATGTAAGTCCTGCATGAATTCATCAACATATGAGTCCTGCATTAGATGATGAGTCATACTGTTATTCTTGGAATTTGTAAGGAAGTGATAATGGTCAAAACAAATACTGTGGACAAGTGCAGGTACAGAGAAACAAAATTAACAATGCGAAAGATGAGACGAGTCAAGAAAAGAATTGCATGTGACAAAATTCAGACAACTCTCACAGAATCCAACAATGACGTTTATTGAGCAATTGATTTGATACAGATCAACATAAGTTCAGTGATTTGTTGATCTGGGGAAAAAACAAACTGTAGACTTCACACTCATGAAACTACATTACGTTATAGAATTTTGTTAGTTCTATAGTACCCAACCACAAAACAGTCACTGGTGTTTTTGTCAATGTATTTTGTCATTATTAAAGTCATGGCTTTCGGTTAAACTTGTACATATTGTAAAGTTTTCTATAGCAACTGCAAATATAATCTTACTTAACAGCCTTTTTTGATCGTCTTTTCAAAATGAAACTGCCTTTAATTTGCAAAATACTTTTATTAAAACAATGCATATGCATGCCATGTCTTCAGTAAAACAAAATCGGCTATACTTTATACCTAACAGTTATATCAAAACTTGGAACCCCCAGACAGTGTAGGGTGTAATTTATTCGGTCTATGTGCTTTACTTACTTTTCTAACTTCACCTTACAAAAAGTTACATTGAACAAAGCCGGATCCGCTCATCCGGTTTGTGAATTCAGTATTTTATCTTTTCACTCCTATAGTTTTCCATACATCATTTAAGATAAACCGTATCGTTGGCTGATAGTTTTGCTGTGCACTGTCAATAGAGAGCTTTTGTATGAGTCAAACAATGACACGTACTGACATAATGATGGCACTAGGAAATTGTTATTTCAGGATGTATTTGATTTGCTGGGCAAATATGCATCGGAATTAAACTTATATAAATCTAACACAACATTTAAAAAATCAGATATTATCAAACTCTCTACGAAAAAAAGCAAAGACAAGTCCAACAGCTGCATTAGTAGACAGTAACAGAATCAAACAATCTAGAGCACGAACAGAATTAGCCGTTTCTATATCATATCATTCTGAAGACAGCAAGTGTATAAATTACATTAAAAGCAATAATTGTTCACCTGAACCAGGCATATGGAGAATTGAAATAAATAATTGTACTTAAAAAAAAAAAAGAAAAAAAAGAGGAAAACGAAAACAAGAAAAACAAAAATCAACGATCATACAATTGTATGTTATGCACTTTCTTTAACATAACGTTTAAAACAGAACAAATGAACAAACGACTAAACAAAGAACATGATATAGCCTAAGTCAGTACACACCAGTTTCTTATAACATATTCAAAGACAAAGAAAGTTATCCTTCAGAGTTATCCTTCAACATTTAGAGTCAGTGCGACAAGCACTTCTTTTTTTCATGAGTCCCACGGGTAAATTTGGGTTAGACTCAGTATAGGCACTTAAACAAGACTTGTTCAAGGATGTTTCTAGCAAATCGTGACTTATACATGTTTGTCGTCAAAAAAAAGGATGATGTGAAATTTGATATGCTTCTTGTACACAAATTGATGTCAAAATAGGCAGGAAAAGTCATCTATATTTATTGTTTTTTTTTCATCCACTTTTTTGTGCAATTTTTTTAAATTTGTATTTTTGTCTTGCATCATTTATAAACAAACAATGTCAACAAGAAACGCTCATCTACCAACCTAAAAGTTCCTGAAAAAAATTGCTCTGTATGACAATGAACAATAAACATGATAATATATCAGTACATTATTTCATGTTCGAGTTACATCACATCAGACAGTATCGTTTTCTTCCTGTACAGCGACAAATAATTTGCCATATTAAAAGCAACACGCAATGCAACTTATAATTATGGGGTTCTTTATGAATTATCGCATGGTTGCCCAATGCGTGAGACACAAGCTGTTTTTAGAAGTATATTGAAAAAAGAAAACAAAAAGATGTCCTTTGCTGCCACACGTCCCCTTAATGCCGCCCTGTCTATCTCACTGCTCTGCTCTGCGAACTATTGAGATAAAATAGGTCGTTTTATCATCTTACGTGTGTGTGGGATCAATGAAGAAATCAACAATACGGCAGGCCGTAAGGATAGTAATAAAACATATAAGATATGGACGATTTTTTTTTCTTTTTATAAAAGTATAACCTGTCTGAAATGCGAGGACATGGAGCCGTGTCAGAGAGTTTGAATCCAGCACTGAAAACAGTGACTGAGGAAGTCGAAAGACAGACAGCAAAGCAGAAAACAAGACAATTGAAGGAAAGGAAAGAAAAAGTATGAAGGATGACAAAACTCACAGAGAAGAAGATGGAAAACAACAAAGATCAAATATGGAGATAAACGATAAAAAGAGTTTACATGAAGGTGAATCTCTTTTATATAATACATGTATTACGAATGTGCATCAGCCATGTTTGTATTATTGAGGCTATTTACACACTTAGACAAAAAAAAGCGTGTAATTAAGCGACACACCATTGTGAGATTCCACATAATGATTATCAAGAATGAAGGGACATAGCAAACAGTAAGAGAAAATGAACGATATCATTTTGAGCAGATCTCAGTGCATTCTCAGTGCCATACACATGATGCCCAAAGCTGGACATTCAGCAGTTGTTTGATTTAGTTTCAATTGTTTAATTTCACTCATTTATCCAGCATGCACTCCCATCTTTGCTGGACAAACGCTATAGCTAGAGCACTTTCTAAAGTAAGATTACATTTGTCAATATTAAATTGCATAGACGATCGATATTTAGATCCCACCTCTGAGACGAGACGAGTCTAGCTCAATTTTTTTTTTATCTTGATAAATGTGACATAAAGGGTCTGTATTGTTTCAGTATCAAAGTAACAGTATCAAAAAGTGGAAGACACAATAAAACATTGAAAACCATGTTTAAAACTTCTAAATAATGCTGAAGTTTGAGTTGTCTTTGAAAGCAGACAACAGGCATTATTGCAATAGGGTCTGACACATAATTTTTGGAGATTTTATTCTATGCGGCTATCCGCTATTGATGAACTTTTAATTTTATTTATCTTCATTTATTTATTTATTTATTTATTATTATTATTATTATTATTATTATCATTATTATTTTGCAATTGTATTCACAATAGCACAAAAATATAAAGCGTTAGATCGACTTTGTCCCGCCCGGTCCGTCCTGGGATGATAGTCCCAACAAAGTATAGACTTTACTTTACTAGGTTTTACATTGATTTTTCAGATATCGAGCTTATGGCTCTTTTATTTCTGTAAGAGTGGTCAGTGGAACAGTTCTGGGGATGGCAGGGAATGAACAGTGTGTACAATGTTGTGGATATTGTATGGAATATGAGAAAAACAGAACAATGGCATCGGTTAAATTGTACGATGTACAGGCTGGTGATATGTGTTCCTCCATGGCGCTGAGAAAGACACAATAGATAATATTAACAACGAACAAGACTATTCAGGCAGGGATGACGTTAATGGTGCATATTATAAATCCTCATAAAAAAAGAACTCTCTTTTGTACAGAAACAACAGAAGCGCACTTTGCAACATTGCATTCATTTTTCGCCTTTTGTTATTTTCTCTGCCACTGACAACAATTGTTGGGTACCAAAACATTACATTAGAGCAGGAATGACAGTAACGGTTTCTACATCACATCACTGTGAAGGCTGTAAAGAGTAAACATTACATTAGAAGGAATGTGTTCACCTATACTTTGCATGGGAAAAATACATGTATGGTGCACAGATTGGTGGATAGACTTGACTTGATAGATTGGTGAGTTGGTCGGTGGATAGACTTGACTTGATAGATTGGTGAGTTGGTCGGTGGATAGACTTGACTTGATAGATGT
>JBCEWB010068593.1:0-13349 GCA_039654565.1 Peronia peronii | reverse complement strand
ATCATATTATGCTTTGCATTGGGATTCCTTTTCTATATAGAATATATAATATAGAGACGAGCACGCTGTGTAATGATCTGAACTCATTGTATATCACATTGAGGCATAAACAACTTAAACAAGCATTCTCTAGATACGATTGTCTTTACCACCATGGAAACCATGGTATTCCAGCAATGGCTATGAGATCTAACAGTTTGGCCGTTAAGTAACGCACGTTAATGCTTGTAATACACTTTTTATGCAGGGAGATCAGCAGCAGTGACATTCAGAAGGTGGACGAATTCGACTTCGAAGGACTGGAAGACCTGAAATATCTGTGAGTGTGTTGTTCTGTTATTCTGTGTGCGACGACTAAACATGGAAATTGATGAAGACACGAACCAAGTGGTTCGAAAATAGGATCATTAACATCATTTATTTAGGTTTTTTTTTTTTTTTTGGTTTAACATAATTATCGAGTTTACAGATTGTTCTTTGTTTCTATTAGTGTATTGAGTTCGTTGTTGGTAGACAGTCTGTCTTAAATTTTGAGACATTTGTAGGCCTATAAATTGATGAACACAAGATTTTCAATCTGTCTCTAGCTTGTGCCAAGAGTTGACTTTCAGAACAGTTTTGTTATTGTTGTTGTTGTCTCTGTTATCCTTTGCATGATTTTATTGGCTTTTTAAATTCTCCTTAAGTCCTATATTGGTTAGCATCGCTAAGCTATGCTTGTAAGGAAATTTCGCACAAGACATTTCAGTCTTCTGAAAATACATGTCCCTGCAAGACTGATCACTCTATAAGTTTTAATAATCAGAAGTAGAAATAGAAGTTGGGTTGAGGTTTGGGTTTCATTTTGTATTTGACTGCTGAAACGAAGCATCATTTTGTTGTTGTTACTGTTTTAGGTACGATACACTGCAGGAAAGGGTTACGTAGGAAGGACTACAATGCACTCAGATATATTACTGTGCATAACAATACGTTTTTTCTTTTTTTTTTTTTTAATGCCATTGGATCTTGTTATTGCCACACCACTTTATGTCTCCTGCCACCTCTTGAGTGATCTGTTTTAAAGGCAGAAAAACCAAGGTGAGAGAGAGAGAAGAGGAAAGAGTGGGAGGAGTGGGAGGGAGGGTTGGAAAAAAAAAAAAGGAGGTAACTCTGGGGCCGGGAGGGAATTTGGAAATACTCTTCTTTCAGTTACTCCGACTGAGAGACAGAGGCAGAGATTGAGCAATGCAGTACCGGTATTGTACATTCTGTAACTGCATTAACTGTATTGTCTTTACAACGTGTTGAGTTGCCAGTTTGCCAATGACATTACCCAGACGTTATTATCATAAGCAGTATGTGATAAAATAACGTCTTTTCCAGATCGCTGAAAGACAACAAGATTGTCACGATCCACCCTATGGCTTTCAAGAATATGTATAAACTGGAAAACTTGTAAGTATCTGACAATATTTAGTGCAGTAAACTATTGAAATGGATGATAGTTTATTATCAGCAGACAGCTGCAAAAGAGGGGAATGTCAATGTTGTTGTGTTTTTTTTTAATCTTTAAAAAAAAATTCTTTATTATTTTTTGTTTGCTCTTTTAAAAATCTTTCTCAACCAGATGATGTTAAAAGAAAAAGTTTGGCTTAGCAGTAAGCAGCTGAATTTTTATGCTCAAGCAGATCTATTTTCTTCTTAGAAACATGTCTCCTTATTTATTTCCTGTGATTCAGTGTTTCTTTTTTCTGTTATATTACGATTCTGTTAATTAGATAGGCTATAAATAATGTTTTTATAAGGTACAAGGTTTTAATAAGCTTATCTGTCGGTCCTAGTCTATTGCCTAGCTATCTACATATACAATTTACATGTATTATGTCTGACTTCTATTTCTGATGAATTATATTTATAATCATTAATTTCTGTCGCTGTCTGTATATTCTGTGTTCAGTGAGTGTGAAGTTCTTCTATGGCCAATTATCTTGTTTTTTTGTTGTTTTTTTTTCAGTCCTGTCCCACCTGTCTATTGTTCTGATAAATTTGATTTATAATAATTGACAACCACTGTTCTGCATATTTCTTTCACAGAATTTTAGATGGAAATCCTTTGGAAGCATATTTGGATGGGAGTAGCATTACATTCCAGCATCTGCCCGTATTGCAGTCACTGTAAGTACATGTCAACCTATCCCTTGTATTTCAGAACTGTATTTTCTCAATTTAAGTAGACATACCATTTTGGCATCCATTTATTTCATGATTTTCAATCCTATGGAAATCCTGAGCAAGAGAACTGCTTTTGTGAGTCAGGGCTAAATTCTCAAACAAAACATCATTGTTTTCTCTGGTTTTTATTTCAATATTGTCTCGCCGGATCACCATTTTATGCAAATTTAAATGGGCATTTTAAATATCAGATTAGGGAAATTTGGTTATCACAGTAGTGGTAAGTAAGTAGTAGATAATTAGATTACACAGACCATGTGACAAATGAAGAGGTCTGCAGAAAGATCATGGAAACTATAGGACCCCATGATGATTTCCTCACTGTTGTGAAGAAGCGAAAATTAAAATGGTACGGGCACGTTTCTCATTCAAGAGGCCTTGCAAAAACAATCCTGAAAGGTACAGTTAAAGGAGGCTGGAGATGGGGAAGACAGAGAAAGAGGTGGGAAGATAACATACAGGAATGGACAGGCTTGAGTCTGGCAGAATCCCAGAGGGTGGTGGAAGACAGAGACAGATGGAGTAAAGTGCTGGACACATCTTCACAGTTGCCTCAACGACATCTACGGAAGCTGAGGGATAAGGGAAGTGAAGTGAAGGAGCAGATAATTTTACCAGTTTATTGCAAATTCCTTCAACAGAAACTAACATTTTTCAGTGGTGGCTGTTGCTGAAAGGGTTGCTGAGTAATGAGCATGATGCTTGTAGTTATAGATTCAGATGAAAAAAACTCCAGAATTCCAGACACTTTTATGCCACTTGTCACTTAATGTCACACAGAGAGATGTCATTTCTCTCCCAGGCTTTTAGGCACAACTAATAAACACAATATGACAACCAAAGTTGTGTTGTTATAGTAAATGGAGTTGTGTTATTTTATGGAGAGTGTAGTTGTGTTGTTATAGTAAGCGCATCTGTGTCATTATGGTAAGCATGTTTGTTATGATAGACATGGTTGTGTTGTTATAGCAAGCCCAGCTGTTTATTGTGATAAGCGTGGTTGTGTTATCATGGTAAGTACAGTTGTGTTATTTTGGAGAGTACAGTTATGTTATGATGGAGAGCGCACCAGTGTTACTGTGGTCAGTGCAATTGTATTGCTATGGCAAAAACAATGTGTTATTGTGGTAAGCACAGTTGTATTATTTTTACGACCATCTACATCCACCAATACAAAATTAACATTGAGGATTCTCTAGTGAATGTCCAACACCTCTACATTGTGAAAACCACTTGTTCAATAAATCTGGAATTTGCATTATCTCTGTTATGAACTGAAAGATCATAATGTATATAATAAGACAAAATTCTTTGATCATGACATGGAAAGAGAGAATTTTGATCTTATTAAAAGTATAAAAGCCAGATGATAAAAAAAGATGCCGTTACAAAGTTGAGAGCAGACAGTGTAACACCAAAAAAATAAAACGGAGTAGGACACAGAGATTACTGCACATAATGTCATTTTTTGATCATCAGCCTATGACAATTTTGTGAAAACACCTGACTTTCATGGGCTGAAAACATTCTCATATTAAATTCGGCAAATGGGACCCATAATTAATATTTAAAGGTATTCTTGCTCTGTAGATAGGGCTAGTGAAAATTATATCAGTCAGTAGATTTGCTTTGACTCAAATATACTTTTTTTTTTTTTTCAGATCATTGCAACGAACAGAGGTGGACAGAATCAATAAATTTTCTTTTCTTACCATGGTGGCCTCAACAAAAGTTGAAGTGTATGTATACCTCTCTACACTTTCTTATTTCAACAGTTTTGGGAATCCATTTACATTTCTGCCCTGTTCTATAATTCATTTTACAATCACTCCATTTTCTAGATTACCAGATTACAAGTAAGATCTATAGAATGCAAAAGTGTGTAATTTTATACCATTTTTGCATTCACTATTAATTCTCTCCAATTCCTCTATAATTTGTTACAGAAATGCATAGTGCAATTTGGTAACTGAAAATTTATTGTAAGAAAATGGTTCCTTGCTTTTATATTGCAAATGTTTGAAATATAATATCTTATTCTTCTTCACCTTTATCTCTGTTTCTAACCTATTTTCCTGTATTTATGAGTGATATTTCTTTGATATTTGTGTGTGTATTATCTCTCTGACCATACACCAGTTCTCTCTTTGTTCAACTGGCAGTACGTTGTCATTTCTTGTCGTTGGCAGGAATTTGGGAAATAACAATATTGTTTGTGATTGCAATGTCCTGGCACTCAAAAGATGGCAGGGCAGTCCTCCTGGTGACAGACTCACCTTCAATGGCTTTGCCTGTGCTAATGATCAAGGCCGTCGAAGATATGAACATATGCCAGAAGTGCTGTTTGGCACATGTAACGGTATGTCCTGTAGCATAGTCATGCACCTAGATCTATACTTTCTGTCCACTAAACACAATGCTAAAATCTTTTCACTCGAAGCACTAAGATGGGGATAAAATTTATCTGTGACAAATGAGAGAGTGGTTGTAGCGGGTACTGCATTCACTGATTATTACAGGTGTTAGGATTAGAGGAAAAAAATGTGTTTAATGACATAAAGATGTTTGATGGAATAGTAAATAATTCTTCAGTCCCTCTTTGAGTTTTGGGCTTCATCTGAGATGTCTCATATCATACTTCTGGTGTGAAATAACAGGCTTTGTGGGACTTTCTTAATATGAAAATTAAGTGTAATAGGACCATATGCCAACTGACCTTCTGGGTATTGTCTCGAAGTACAATAGACACATGATGATGATCACAATCATCTTTCTATGTTTTAGAAATCTATGTAGATTTCTGTTCTTATTATGCTGAAAATAGTGGCATCCAATATCCATTTGGATTCTTACTTAACTAAGCATGGACAAAAATTGTATCAGTTTTATGGGACACAGAGAAAATGGTTGTCATCATTTGTTCACATGCAAAATATTTCTGTTCAAGGGCTCAGAAACCTAGTCTGACAGTTTAAGGCAGAAGCAGATAATGTCACTTTTATTTGTTAGTCCTATCATTTGACAGATGTTCATGCTTAAAACCATGTAAATATGTCAACTGGAAAGAGGGAAGGGACGGGAGTAGATCTGATAAAGAGAAACATACAAACATTAGTTTCAGGTATTTATATGTTATATGTATAGTTTACTTCAAATGAGCAAATGAACTTTGAAAACGTGAGCTCATCAGTGGGGTGTGAGCAGAATCATTGATAATTCTAAGCTAAGAGTGTGTATATGATTTCATCACAGCACTTACCATTTCTTTCTGTCACAAACATGTTTTATGCACCTCTTTATCTAATTATCCATTATTTATTTAACCATCCATTACATTAAATATTGAGTAGCAATCTCTGATCTCTAATTATGTGTCAATCATTTCTTGTCTTTCTAAGATCACATTAATGCTAGTACACACTTTCTTTAGTTCTCTGTGACTCAGATTTCTAACCATTAACAGCACTATTCAGTAATGACTTTAAGGGACTAATAATTATGGTGAATTCTCTTTCCTTTAATCATGCACCTCCTATTTTGGAATTGTTCTAACAAACCGTCGTAAGGATTTCATACTAGAACTCAATGGAATTGTGTTTTGGGTTTTAATCTAAATGCACATAATAGTACTATGTGGTTTTCACCGATACCATCATGACAATAAGAAAAAAAAATCTAGAGGCTGATTGGTTTTATTTGTCATAAAACAATGACAGCAATTTTTTTTTCATACTTATGGGTTCTCAGCTGATTTTCCTTCATGTCTTTAATATCATGTTTACTGACCACACTTCCTATACAAAAGGTGGAGATAACAGCGAGAAAGAAGATGATGGGGACAGTGAGAATGACTCAGAAAGATCCAGCAGTGAAACGGATATGACAGAAGAGCCTGACTTTGGTAAGGAACTTCTCGAGAATGGTGTAGAATTGTTGAAAAATAATGAAACAGATGGCAATGGCAATAATAATGAATTTGCAATGGCTAGAAGAAAGAGGCAGATTGAAAGAGAGCCAGAAACAGATTTAGATGATGGAAATGGACGAGGACCAGGCTCAAATGATAGAAATACAGACTCTGGCTATGATGGGCAAGATGGAGTTTCAAAGGACGAAGATGAAGGGAATGAAGATGAAGACCCTGAAAAAGAAGACCCTGAAGAAGAAGAAGAAGAGGAAGAAGAAGAAGAGGAGGAGGAAGAAGAAGAAGAAAAGGAAGAAGAAGAAGACTCTGACAATGGACAAGGCGAAAACTCTGGCAATGGGCAAGGTGAAGCTGAAGGTCCTGGCAATGGACAAGATGAAGGTGAAGGTCCTGACAATGGACAAGGTGAAGGTGAAGGTCCTGGGAATGGAGAAATTGAAGGCTCTGGCAATGGAGAAGCTGAAAATCCTACTGACGGGAATGGGGGCATCCATGAAGGTGATGACAATATTGCTGACGATATTGGTAAGAAAAGATGAACAGATGAAGTCTTGTAATGAATTGTACTACATCTTACATCTAATCATTGGTGGGCAATATAGTGCTTTCATTGTTCATCAGGAGTTGCAATGCTTTCTCTATGATGCAATTAACAGTTCTCTGAATGAGAGAATGAGGTAAGTGCTTGATTCAATTGTGCTTTCGGCTCAGTGAATATAGATGCTTTACATAACATCGGTCAGTTCAATGAAGTGAGCAATGAGTTGCTGTATATTCAAAGTCTGTGCTAGCCATTTCATGTGTTTTATTTTGCTATTTCTGTTTTAACAAAGTATACTACAGTATACAGTTTAACATCCATATAAAGCTTTTGATTGATTTATTTCACAATTTCCATTGCTGGAATGAAAGAAGAAACCCTTTTGAGCAAAGAAAATGCAGCTCAATGTCTTGGGGATGAGCTTTGGCATAAGCTTTTGATTTTTTAAAATTCTATTTTGTTTTGTTCCTTTTCTTTCTTTTTATAATTAAAAGGGAAAAAAAAGATGTAATGTCATTTTAGAGCTTCAGTAATGAACTCATGTGAGAAGCAATGATGAAATGTAGAGGGTAGTGTTTCTTGATCTTGTAGCTCAAACCCTGTGGAAGCCTAAAAGTATATAGTGAACTGCCAGTTGCATTCTCAGCCAGCCGCTGGAAGGAAACATTATTTCACAGAGAAGTGTACCATGGTGCGCACAAGAGAAGGCAAATGATTCTTTGCTAGCTTGTGTGTAGAGGCAATGCCTGAAGATTAAAAAAAAACTGCACAAAAAAAAAATTAAATGTGTTCATTTTTTTTAAATAGACTGCTTGAAAGTTGATATAATGTTTCCATAATTATGTCCATGTATTTGTTTGGAAACTTTTTGATGTGATGCAGACAATTGGTTAAGTATAAATGATGGGGAAGGAAAGTAAAGCCCAGCATTATCTGATAAATCAGTTGACATTGCCTCTGTTTGCTCTGGTCTGATCTCGAGATTGATGTCACTGAGTTGTAGATCAGATGATGGAACTTGTCAATCAATGACCTTTCATTCCAGAAAGTATTTGCTTTGATGATGTTTTTGTCAGTTTTAAGGGTATAAATGAAGACCAATCTCTCAAATCATATCCTGTTTCAAAAATGTTTATAATCAAATATCTGGCTGTTTGTGAATTCATTTATTAATGTACAAAAATGATGTGTAATTCTAATAAATAACTTGCCATCACAGATAATAAATGACTTATAAATATTCAAATGTGAGACATATACCATACATGTACATAAAGTGCTCTCTGGGAGAAAGGCAGTTTAAATTTCCCACGGGCATGAAGCATTTTAACCAAGACAGTCATCAGAAATCAAATTATTACTGTTCTTCAGTTTGTTGAACAGACTTCAGTAAGTCCAGCCAACCATCAGATTTTGACGACATATTTACACGTCATTGTCACTGATATGCTATCAACATTTTTTCTTTCTTTTTTTCAGTCTTATTATATTTAAGAGTAAGGGTTGGTTATTGATGTATGATTAGTGTCACCACAGCTTTCTTTTCTAAGGCAATGCTGATGCAACATGTATTAATACTGACTGTCCAAATAGATACAATGCATCTGTAAACATTTTTGTAAAAGTTTTAATCCATTTTCATGACTGTGATCCAGCTGTCTACAATTAGTGGTTAAAAAAAAACTCATCTGTTCTAATGTTGCACTGGAATCAAGATTAGGCTAATCCTAACTCTTTGCCTTTAATTTTTTTTTTTAACCCATGTTCTTTGTTTTCTCACAAAAATTATATCATGCTTTTTAATGTTGTTTGATATATATATTCCTGATTAAATTTTTTCAAACACTTTTATCATTTTAAGATAAGATTTCAATTTTCAAATCAAATAAGCGTCACAACTGTTGTAAGAATCTTATCATGCCATGACTTTTGGCATTTTTAATGACAGTTCATTCCTGTCTCTCATCTGATAATAGATACAATAGAGACATTATTTTTAGTCCAGACTTTTTGATGAAGTATCAGAAAAATTGTTTGAACTAATTATTTTTGTTTTTTCAACTTTTGCATTATGCAAGCATTTCTCATTCAATTCCATGAGTTATAGAGTTATGGTATTTTGTTCATGTCAAATCTTTTCATTCAGTTGTTAAAAAAAAAAATTAAATCAATAGTATCAAACAATTTACCTTTATGTTAATACCACCTCAGGCAGTTTTGGGTCTTTTTCAAACATTCTCTTAAAAACAAAAAATGTCTTGATTGATTATCATGAAGAGCACTGCTGACTTCTTTGTTCTGTAATCTACATGTCAGTTGATGGCTATCCTTTTACTTGAAGTTGTATCTTGCATATAAATGGGTTTATTCTCAGTACATTTAATTATGCGTTGACTTATTTAGTATCAATGAGTATCACTCTGGTGTATATTTCAGATTATTTTTTTTAATTGTAATAATATTTGTGAAGCATTGTTTCATAATGTATTTAATGTGGTTCACAGCCAATAGTCTGGACATCATTAATACAGCCTTTACCTGTCCTATCTGCACTAATGAAAGAACCAATCATGGCTGTAAGCTGCGGCCAAAACAGACCTGTCCGGGTGTAGGGGTGAGTCAGCCAATCAGTTAATCAATCAGTTGGTCAATCAGTTAGTCAGGCAGTCTGTCCGTCTGTCTATCTGTCTGTCTATCTTCAGCCTGTCAGTCAAGTAGTCAGGCAATCTGTCTGTCTATCTGTCAGACTGCCTGTTAGTCTGTCTGTCTATCAAGTAAGCAAGCAGGTTAGTTATGAAAGTTTGCAGCCTATACATATGGACAGTTGTCTCTTAAGACAGTCATTCTGTCTAATTGTCAGTAATTCAGTGTCTTCTTATTATTCTGTCTGTTAATTGTTCTATCAATCAGTATCAGCCTATGCTGATAATGGAAAAGGCAATACAAGTGCTTGATCAAGTTAAACATCTAAGTTGCTACCATTAGATCAGAATTATGTGCTTGAAGTATATAGCTTGAAATCATAAATCAACATTACATTAACCTTCCTTGTCCTCCTCAGACAATCTGTCGTAAAACTGTAATATGGGATGAATCCCGCAGAACAATGTCTATTAGCAGTCAGTGTGATACCTACAATAAATGTCTAGACAGAGAGGTCAACAACAAGGACAAATGCAGTATCACCTATCAGTCAAATACCAGAGATGTCAATTGTGAGTTCTGTTGTCTGGGTCCCACCTGCATGGAGGAGAGTATTGGTGGTAAGTATTTTTGTACTACAATTCTTCACTGGTTTCTAACATCTTCACTTACAAATAAATCCCTGGTCAGTGATGGAGATAACCTGGTTTACAAGACAGAATTAATTTTATCACAGTTTTCAATCAACTACAGAGGGAATTATTCTGGCTTTGTTGCACTTAGTTTGTGAAATACACTCTTTAGAAAAAGATCTGTTATATAAGATCTGATAACAGATCATGCTGGTTTAAATTACTTGGATTAAGAATGTTTGTCTATTTCTCCCATGGAATATTTTGCCCTCTCAGTTTTCTTGTTAGATTTGAAATCCCATCTTTGTTCCAATAAATCTCCTGGAGTGAGTGGTTGTAAGTGTCTTTATCTAAATCTGCACCTTATTTTTTTTATTAACAGTTAATATAACTGAGCAAGATGATAGTTTGTATGTGGAATGAAGAATTTTAAAAATTGACCAAAATATTAAGCAGTGCGAGATATCGTTCCTCCTTTTTTTCCTATCATTTAAAAATATCTCTTAACTTCATATTTTTTCCCATTGTGTGAAGAACAAGATGTTCATCTAATTGTTTATCAGCGTCATCCTTATAACATGTGTGTTAGTGATGAGAGAGCTAGAAATGTTACTTCTTTAATGAATACAGCTTCTTGGTACATGTATCCATCTAAATTCAGCATAGTTAACTGTCTCTATAAAGATAAGCAAACTTAATATATATTATAAAAGGTTAAATTGCATATAATTGTAACCACTTTGGGCATATCAAAAAATTGCCAGATGTGCCAGATGATTACTAAAGGTTTGCTGTTGTTATTTTCTTTACAGGCAGAACCAGAGACATCACTTTCATTTTTTCATATGAGCGAAATGAAAAGTTTCAGTATTTTATGAAGGATCCTGGGAGTCCAAGCTATTTTGATGAGGAGGCTCGTCTGGACAGAGAAGTAAGTTGATCTGTTGTTCTTTGTCTTGTGTTCTCACTCATTCAACGACAGTTTTTTTGATGCATGCGCTTTATGGAAAATTTTGATGAATGTAGACATTATGCTATGATTTTATTTTAATTATTCTAAATATCAGTGTTTGGAACTATGTGTCAATTTCACAATGAATTATTTAGTTACTGGTCTGAGTTTCAGTTTCAATACTCTATTGTTGTTTAAATCCTTCTGCTTTAAACTGATTGATTTTCACTATTTTCCACTTGTGAAGAAGACATATTGCCTACAAAAAATGCTAGCTTGTGTGATAGAACAGATATTTTGTGTTCTGGAACTACACATCTTTAAGTGAAATATCTGTGACTGAAATTTATATTTAAAACTATTAGTTTTGCATGCAGTCACTGTTCTGTAATAATGGCCTAAGTTTTCAACACTTCTGAGTCACTGAGAAAAAAAAATAGAAATGATTTAGTGAGTTAGTTATGACAATGTGATTCTGTTAAATTATTGCTATTGGCGCATTTCTTTTTGTTTTATAAATATATTTTTTTCAGTGACATCACCTAATAGCTCTCATACTCAAAAATGCCATGAGATACCGTGACATTTTGACATAAGTCTAATTTATATCCACCACTGAAGAGCAATAACAATATTGTGTGTAATGTGCTGAAACTGTGACGTGACACTTTGACTAAGGTGAAAATCTACTCTCTACCCCAATGTACATGATGATCCCAGATATAAAGCTGTGTGGCGTGTAGCATGTGCATAATAATTCAGAGGCTTGGTTTGTGGTGTGTGGCATGTGCATAATAATTCAGAGACTTGGTTCTATTGAATTTTTAAGGTTAGCCACTGATGTTTTCCTATGAATCTTTTAGTTAATCTGCTTTCTCTCTCATAGTCATTGTATTATTTCATTGTAATGTTTAGGTCAGAAAGGTCTTCAAAAGTGTCAGGGCTGGTCTCGATGTCTATGTCCACAATTTTAGGTAAGATTTCACCCACACTGTATTTATTTCATGAGTACTTTATTAAAGCCTACCATTATTTGTTGAGTTGCTTGATAAAGTATACGGCCTCAAACATGAACAAACATGTTGTTTTGTGTTGAAGGGAATTTGTCCAGTGGTGTGTCAAACATATTAAATATATAGATAGTTTAACATTATAAAGTTGTTTTCTTTCCTGCCATTGTATATTTTATTTGTAAACATATTGTTCAACCTTTACTTTCAACAGTGAATTGTCAAATGATAGACACAAGGTGGAGCTGCGCATAGAGATGACAGTCTTCAGCATAGACAAATGGGATGAGCTCAGCACGACATTGAAAAATGATCTTAGTAATGACTCTGAAGATCCAAATGGATTCCTGGTTCGAGAAAAAATTGATAGTGGCACACCTCAGTTGTACGCTCTCACAAGTAAGGGACACTAGCTGAGAGTTTACGAGGGGGTAGAGGGGAGGAAGGGGGAGCGACAAGTAGATTTCGGATCAAAATATCAATTTTTGTTTCTTTCATTTTTAAAAGAGTAATCATTTTTGTACCAGATTAGAGGTCTAAACTGTTCCTATGACTAAAAAAAATATTTATTACAGATTTTTACATAGGTGGGGTAGTCAAAATTCAGCAAAATTCTTTATCACATTTAGGGAAAATATGGTATTGCCAAATCTTTTATTCTGCCCCTATTGATAACAGCAACTGCTGAATTCAACATAGGCCTTGTGAGAATTTCTGCTGTTAAAAAGATCGCTGAACTTAGTCGGGGAGCTTACTCATTTCAATTCAGTGAAGTGAAAGAAAGAGTTCAGCACTAAAGCTATTTTTGAGGCTTAGGAACAAGCCGTCTAAGAGGCATTAGAGAGAGAGGGCTTCGTATTTCATGGCCCATGCTTACTTTGATGTCCTCCCTGCCAAACTGTAGAGTTTTGTGCATACTGTACTTTTTTTTAGTAGGCATATGTTTTAAAATCAATAGATTTAGAGGTTTTTTTATGTGTATTCCTCAAACTTTTTTTTTTTACCTTATTTTTCTATCTCCTCCAAAACTTACCAACATATTTTCATCATATTTGGCCCACAAACTGTCCTCGGCATGATAAAGTAAGTGACTGGGGCTTTTTTTTGTATTTCTTTTACTGTTTGAGAAAATACTTTTTCAATGAATGAAAATGCCATTTTTCTACAGGTTTGTTATACATGGCATTTTTAAAATTCATTAAAAAAACCAAAACAACTGTCAGTGAAACTTCAACTTGCTCTTGTGACTTTTTAGATATCAGATGTTAGAAATGACATGCAAAGTTTGGAATGAATTGCTGTGATAGTGACAGAGGAGATATATCTCGCAGCCAGTCGAAATGAGACGTAAGTCGCTGGACTAGAACCAAGAAATCAGGCTTTGAATGTGATGAGGGGGGTCATATATCAAATTTTTGTTTATTGCAGAAAT
>JBCEWB010068582.1:0-13351 GCA_039654565.1 Peronia peronii | reverse complement strand
CCCCCCCACACACACACACATGATCCTTTAAAAAAGATATTATTATAATCTATCTCCCCCTGTTTTTCTTTTCTTCGTTCTAAGTACACTAATTTTGAAAAAAAAAAAAAGGAAACTCCTGCGCATGTGTGTGTGCATCCGTGCCTGCATGTGTGTGTATATGTATATGTGTGTGTGCCTGTGTTTGGTGTGGGTTACCAGTAACAGAGGATACAGAATTTATGACACTCCTTTGAAAGTTTATTTTCAAATTGATATTACATGTAGTATGTTTATTATTATTATTTTGTTTTGGTATATTGTACATGTAACTCGAAAATACGAGAAAAGTTAATGACCTTTCTTTGTTTTCTTCTAAATTTCCCTTTTGTATTATTTTGATATGGTCTCCTTGTCCACCATGACTACATTTTATATCCCATAAAGAGATGAGCATGTTATTTCAAAGGTATTTCGTATAAGATAAAGATAAAGTGCAGGCGATAATCACGCATGAAATTCAGCAATAAAAAGATTACTGCACTAGCTAAAAGATAACGTAAGAAAGAGAAAGAAGAAGAAGAAGCCGTGGGGGAGGGGTGGGGGTAGAGAAGGAGACACAGAACGAAATGGTGAAAATAAAAGTTTGAAAGAGTAAGAAAACGAGGAGGGGAAACAAGGCGAAAATTACAGAGAGAGAAAGAGATAGAGAGGATAGGATGAAAGCAGCCAGGGGCGAGAGTGCAGGACGGAGAGATAAAAGAGAAAATGGAAAGAGAGAGAAAGAAAGAACGAGAGAAAGAAAGAAAGAAAGAAAGAAGGAAAGTTGAAAAATTAGACAACGCATGAGAGGACCCTACATATATAGAGAAAAAAAAGGAAGACAGAGTGAAGTAAGGAGAGGAATACAAAAGAGAGAAAACGATTTGAAGGGAGAGAGGGAGGAGGTACCATCTAAGGCCCAAAAAAGTTTTCAGAATAAAAGGGACAATGCTGTTCTAAAGCAATGCTGCATTTTAAACCACAGTGCGGTAAGACTGTGTGAGTGAAAGAAGATTGTCCTTTGATACAATCTCTCTTTGTGTAATCAAATTCTTAAGTAAAGAATCAGGAATCCAAAATTTCCTGAAGTACATATATCACATGTCTTTATGGATTACAGAGAGTTAAGTGTGGACAAGCCCACAGATTATTTGCTCAAATACTTGCTCAA
This sequence comes from Peronia peronii, assembly GCA_039654565.1. Classification (NCBI taxonomy): domain Eukaryota; kingdom Metazoa; phylum Mollusca; class Gastropoda; order Systellommatophora; family Onchidiidae; genus Peronia; species Peronia peronii. The sequence continues at coordinate 12,159 of JBCEWB010068582.1, read as the reverse complement.
AGTATTTTGCAGTAGAAATCCCTTCCAAACAGCAATCATGTCGTAATAAAATAATAATATGAGCTATTTTTCAGCCGTATAAGTTGTTCCCTTTGCCACACAATGAGTAATAAAAGAAATAATAACCTTAAAAAAATCATCACATGGAAAATTTTGCAGAAGCTTCTATAACTCGTGTTTCAAGTAACATGAGAAAAAGTGATATTTTCATTCTTTACAGTGCTTGGTGATATCTCCTGTTCTTGGTAAAGCGAAATAATTTTGGCTGCCCTTCAAAATGGTTCATTGTCACCTCACTTCAAAGATGGATCACCTTTTCTTGAGCATTAGTTACGACTCCTAATGGGTTGCGGACATTTTGTTCTGGGAGAAAGACAATTTACACACATTTGCTGACTCGACTCATATTAAAATGGATACCCGACTACACCAGTCGGTGAATGTTACTGTTAGAGTGATAGGGATTCAAGGACGAAACAGACAGCTGTCTTGTATGCTTTCTATGAAACTGAGAACCCACTTGAAAGGTTCCATTTGGATGTGTTTCCACATAATAATAGGTTGCGAGTCATTTAGGGCTTTCACCCTACAGGAATATGCAGTACACAATTTTATTGCTTTCTATTAGTTAATTCTATTATTACAATTCTGAAATTGTCTTCATAGAAGCCCAATCTTCAATTCCGACAGCCTCTAGTGACACGTGCAGGGTTAAGTCATGTGGCAGGGACAACAAAGATATTCCTTAGGACAACACAGTTGTATTGTACTGGCCGCGTATTCCAGTGAGAGAGAGAAAAAGGAAGAACGGTCTGTGACCAGATAAAGGAAGAACAGCCTGTGACCAGATAAAGGAGCGGTCTGTGACCAGATAACGCCGGTGTAGCAGGTTTTGGCACCACTCAGCTGTGGAGGTGGATGAAGTAACAGCGGGCACAATGGACAAACGGAAAAACCCGCCATTGTTGGGACGTCGATATGGGACCTTTAGTCTGACAGGGTGTGGGTGTAGCAAGAGTGGGGATGGGAAGAGGGGAGGGGGGAATGGAGGAGAGGGGTGGGGTGGGAAGAGAATGGAGGTTGGCAAATTTCGAGGGCTTTCAATCGGGGGACGGGGGTGGGGCGGGGAGGAGGGGTGGGTGGGTTGGTTACTTTTCTAGAAGTGATGATGATGATGGTGATGGTGATATTATAGTATAGGGATGTTGATGATGAGAAAGAACCAAACCAGGCTCCAAAAATAATCTTTTTTTTTTAAAAAGTTTTTTTAATATCTTGTATGTATCTGCGTGTATGTATCTTTATTAAAATATTGATTACTGTTTAGCTGTCTTTGTGTTGTCACAAGACAGTCCAGTAAATGATGATGATGGTGACCATGATAATGATATGATGCTGTGCTAGTGAAGAACCACATAGTCGAAAATCTTTAATCTTCTTTTTTTCTTCTTCTTCTTCTTCTTTTTCTTTTCTTTTTCTTCTTCTTTTTCTTCTTCTTCTTCTTTTCTTCTTCTTTTTATACGATATGTTGTGCATTTTTTATATTGACCTACATTAACTGTTTCTGTAAAATGTGATGGCATGATGTTAATGATGACCATGGTAATGATGAAAATGATGAAAATGGAACAGCTTGTTGAGGGGATATGAGAAAGGGTTGGGGAAGAGCAAGGGTAGGGTAGAAAGAATGAGAGAGAGAGAGAGCGACAGAGACAGAGATAGAGACAGAGAAAGAGATGTGATGTTAAAAATCTACCACTTTTGCATGTGTATGGGGGATGGTTTAACTTGGTAATGAAAAATCTGATCTTTCCTCAGCATTCCAGCTCTATCTCATCTCTAGTCCACCCTCAACTGGCCATTGATTCAATAACAACGGAAAAAAATACAGTAAAATCTATGACAATCAGATATTGAATCTATGTTACCTTAAAAACGAAATACTGTTCAGATACAAATCTGGAGTGAGTTTGCCAGATTTTGAGATAGACGATGGCATTGCTGGTACTGACATGAGGGCGTTTAGCTTTCCAGTTGGTCTCTTTCAGGGACAAATAGGCTATTCTTCATCAGATAAGTTCAAGAGAAAGTGGGTTAAAAGTGTCCACTTATGAGCATTCCCTAGAGATTGATGGGTTTCATACTAATTGGTATTCTTCTAGTGGAATCAGAGAAATGAAACGAATATTTCGAAAGGGTACGTCTTTTGCCCTTGACTGTATGGAAATAAAGTCGGGACTACAAGAGAAAAGATATGGATAACCCATCGACTAAGTGATGTCATCAGTTATATGAGGCGATAGTGAATGCTTACTGCAAATGGAGTGGAGTAATTCGTCTTGGGATTATTGCACAATCCACTGACATGATGAAGGTTTTGTAAAGAGGGTGTTAAAAACAATGGAATTCTGGCCAACATTTCACTTTACCTTTCTTTTTTTTCTGCTTAAGTGTGTGCGTGTGTGGTTGTGTATATATGTGCTTGTGTAATCTTTTCCTCCCTCCTTTCTTGCTGCGTCTGATTCTCTCTATGAATGATCTGTAGAAATGATGAAGATCATAACTTTGTCCTTTTGTTTATTTCAAATGTTGAGATATTTCTCAGTTTGTTCTCTGTTCCACTGATTTTACATTCTCTTCTCTCAATGCGTCTTATCCAACAAATTAAGACTCAGACTCACCCAAGAGCAATGCAATAAATGTAGATTTCTTTATTTACTCTTTATTGGTCAAAGAACCCAATCAGCATAATCATTATCTTATTATTTTGTTCTTCCTTTCTCTCCTTTAGTATTTTGTCGCAATATATTAGCCTCCCTCTTTCTCTCTCCATCTCTCCCCTCACCAGGGGGCGTTGCGTGTGCCGTGGGAGAGGGGGCGTGAAACTTGTGGATTCTAATCCAACCAGGGGATAAAGAAGTGTAGAATATGCCTGCAATTTTTTCTTCAGTGGCTCAAAACCCCCTGGCTTCTTGGTTATGAAATCGGGAGCCTAGCCTTCTCGGATAAGGGCGAATGCTCAAAACCTCCTGGCCTCTTGGCTATGAAATCGGGAGCCTAGCCTTTTCGGATAAGGGCGAATATATTTCGGATTTCCCATGTATGCGTTATGCATGTTAATGAGCTTTGCAGTTAAAAATCGGATGAGGAGTAGACAGAGACGCTCCTGTTCAGGACAAAATTTCCGCACTCTTAATTTCTGCCCACAACAATTTTTCTCAGAAACTGGGCAGGCACTCAAAGCCGAGATGATTCTACTTTCCAGGATTGAAATGCTACATACAAGAAAGAAAAAAAAACAAAAACAAAAATTATCCCCCTGTCTTCCTCGCCACCTCCTCTCTTATTCCTCCTAATTTCTTGCTCTTTCTTCCTCATCCTTTCTTTGGTGGCCTTGTATCTCCCACCCTCTCTCTTGCTCTCTCTCTCTCTCTCTCTCTGACACTGTCATGTTCTCCAGATGTTTGTCTATCTTTGTCGGGTTGTCTGTATCTCTGAATCCCCATCGTATCTCCTCCACCAATCCTCAGATCGCTTCACAAAACCATAAGCTTAAATCTAAAATTGGTACAAAACATTGAAGAACGAGAAGCATTGCGCCATTAAATTAATGAAACTCGATTCTGAAACCTAACACTCTCTGTGTTTTCCGTTCGATACTTTATTCAGCGATTTGATCTATGAAAATGAGCTTGCCGACGAACAGGTCAGGTTTCACAAGCTCGATTTATGATTCTTTTCAATAAGTAAATTTACTCGGTCACTTAAATTACCAAGGCTTGAGGGGAACAGGTTGCAATGATTAATTTACGAAAAGTTGACAGTTAAGCGAGTGATTGTGAAAATTCTGACAAACAGATACAAACAGAGTGACAGATCTTGCTAATTTATAACCAGCTTGTTTTTGAACGGCGTGTTAATGTATGAACGATTCGTATCATTTATTGGATAAATGGACGGTAGGACCCACTCATTCTATGGTCACGTTATTATAATATTCATAGGCAGAGAGAAGTATGTGCTAATTGCGTTAACTGAGTAGGTGACAGCTTGCCTGACCTTGGTCAAGAACCTACAAATATGGTTAAGTTATTTATCAAACCAGGAATAACAGGAAACTCAGATATTAATATCCCTATGTATAACATTCTACCGTTTTCAAATATGTTGCAATATTTCATACATTGAAAGTAGAATTTTGTTTCGCATGCTACTTATCCTTATGGTTCTGCTTTAGGACATTTCTTTTGTACACACACACACACACACACACACACACACACACACACACACACACACACACACACAGAGATATATATATATATATATATACACACACACATACTTATATCATACTTCAGTGAGAGCCAATAATATGTCAATGCAAAGTCAAAATTCTTTTTTCTGTGGCATGGAAACTACTAGGGTCTATTATGTATCTCTCAGCTCATAAGAGGTTCATCCCTGACAGATATAGCAGAGATTATGCTATGATATCCAGAACTCAGTACGTCTTACGAGTTAACTTAATGCCAGCTGAATTTATGATAACATCGTAGAAATGTTAATTTCTGCAGATAGTTCCTTTATTTTTCATTTTAATTCTTCTAAAACGTAGATGATATACACTGGTAGGAAAGTGCCTGTTGAGATCATACGCATACTAAATCTGAGAAAAAAAAGAGACTGACAGAAAGACAACATGAAGGAAAAAAGGAAAGGAAGAAGACTACAATAGAGATGGAAAGAGAACGAGAAAAAGAATGAGAGAAAGAAGATACCAAGAAATATAGAAAAAAAAGTAAGAGAGGGAGGAGGGAGATACAAAAAAATTTTTTAAAAAAAGAGACGGAATGAACGAAAAAACGAAAGCGATAAATAAACAACGAAAGAGCGTAAATGAAGAGGAAAGAAAAAAGAAAAGAAAAAGAGAAAGTAAGAAAAAAAGAACAAAAGAAAGAAAGAAACAAGGAAGGAAAGAAGGAAAAAAAAGAAAGACAGAAAGAATGAGAGAAATAAAGAGAAAGAAACAAAGAAAGAATGAAAGTGTCTCAGTTGGGATGGTTTACCGCCCAGACCCAATCTATCTGGCAAGGATTCCCCTGGATTTATGCGATTGTTCACAACAGAATTACAGTGGCATTTCTCTTCTCCTGAGCCAGTTTTACATCTCCAACTCACAACCCTTCTCTTTTTGGTCCCTTGTGGAAATCATTGAGATTTTTCCGCAAAAAATTCAGTCCTATGCTGTAAATGCTCTTTATCAGGAAGCTGAGATGGAAATGGAATATGATAGTATCAAACAGAATCCATCAGAGGAAATATAGCTAGGGGATTATTGCAAAAGTAATTAACCATAACAACAGTAGCAATAACAATATTTCTGACAAGCTGACCAAAAAATATACCAAATTCAATGCCCCAGACTACAATATGGTCTTTTCTTATTCACAGCTGCTTGATTATTTAGACTGCTGTTGTGTTTATATATATATACACCTGGTGTTGAACCTTTCCTTCCGGAGTTTATATAGATCTAGCGTCTACAAGGCCTAATCCAGCGTTACAAGGTCTAATCCAATGTCATAAGGTCTAATCCAATGCTCCGAATCAAATCAAACGATGCAATCTGATTGATCGATTAGGAAAACCAGGTCGCAATAGACCACTGAGTCAATTTCGACTACCTGGTCACAATAGTCAGTGCAAAATGTGTGAAGCAGCAATGTCAACAGACGCATCATTCCCACAAAGCATATCACTCTGGGCAAAGAATGTAGAATAAAAAAGACAAAAAAATACTAAGGTTATCCGAATCATCACATCAGCTGTAGAAATGTGTTATGTTCCGCTTTTGATCTCCACATAGCATTCGCTTATCATACTATTACAAATTATGAAGAGAATAGCTGTGTTTGTTGTAATTAACAGACAATTGCTACCTTTTGTATAATGATTATTTGTCGTGTTTCACTTTTTTCTGGGGGGGGGGGGGGGGAGGGGGGGAAGGGGGGAGGGGGGGGGAGATTTTCAGACAAGTGGACAGTGATAGCGGACGGAAAAGAAACACCATCAGGGAGCGGAGATTGTTGGACTGTCACAGGTGTCGTGTTGGGAGAGGCTCGCGCTGGCCTAAATTTAGTCCTTTTTTTGACGTCTGGTCCTGGTCAGGGGTGGGGTAGGAGGTGGAAGGGGGGTGTGTGTAAGGGAGCGCAGGGTAGAGGCGAGGGAAGAAGGAAAATAGGAAATATTGGCCCAGACAATGGAAACAGTCACTTATATAGAACTTTCCACCCACTGTTGCGTCTTTAGCTAGGAAGATATCACAACAGGCATGCATTAAATTTATTACGGTAGTAAAAGGACACTATTTAATTCTTTACGGTTTTGCACACTTGAACAGGGAGACGCAGTGGCTCTGTGGTATGGCGTCTGCTCATGGAGGAAACGGGCCGGGATCGACTCGCGGGTCCTGCATCGGGGGATGGAAGGACACGAAGATCGTAAACCCGCATTTTTTCAGTGACTCTACGGTCTCCTGGCTTCCAGTGGATAGGGAAGCCCGACGTCCAGCCTTCTCAGATAAGGGCGAATGAAGGTTACGCACGTTAAAGAACCATTGGCAGTTCAAAATCGATGAAGAGTAGACGGAGTGCCGCTGTCCGGGCAAAATTTCCAAATTCCAAATTTCTACCCGCAAAAATTCTCAGCAAAAAAAACAGGCAGCCACTTAGAGCAGAGATAATCCTACTTTCTTAGGATTGAAAGGCTCTGGGAAAAAAAAGGGCACAGGTCCAGGAAAAACAGAAAGGAAAGAAAACTGGTACGTCAGCGAGGAAAATCTTGTGACTGAACGCACAGCGAGGAACTGGCGCCATATAAGTGTATGACACAATGTAAGTGTCTGACACAATACCAGTGACATAAATGACATCAGTGTAAACAGAGCCACTGTTTACTCAAATCTCTCACCTTTACCAAACTATACTTTCTCAGGCCGACACTACATCAGCGAATGGCAGACTCTCCATATGGAAAATGAACAGCCTGCATTCAACAATCCTTGAACAAATATTTCAGTTCGATTCGTTCCTCTGCACTGCACTTTTAAAATGATGGATTCAAACAAACCTTCAACCCCCCCCCCCCCCACACACACACACACCCCAACCCCAAATCTTTTCTCCCACATGTCGCGTGCTCTATACTGATTTGCGCCTGCTGTGTTCACATTATTTTTTATTCTGTGGCTGCAAACATCCTCGATATGTGGTGCACTTCAACGTGGCCGAGGATACTGCAGTTCTTCATAAGAGAGGGGTTTTTTGTTGTTGTTGATTATTATCTTCCATGCCTCATTAGCTGTCTTCAACCACAATAGCAGATCTACCTACGCTGTCGCCCTTTCTTTATAGCGCATCGTCTATCTGTTAGTTTTCTGTTGCTGTGAATTGTTCTAAAAAATATATTGTCAGTTGTCATAAAATGAGCAACTACAAAAGATTTTTATGTTCGGCCGGACGTTGATCACAAAAGATTGTTCAGCTTGGATTTTTCTACATCATTCCGCCTGCCTTTCATTCAGTTTTTATCTGTCAAGGGTTCTTTAATGTGCGCAACATACCCATGGAACTTACGAAATATATTTGCCCTTATCCGAGAAGAATAGACGTCGGGCCTCCCTAACCTAGAAACTCAAGGAGACTGTTGAGCCACTGAAGCAAAATGCAGTTTCTAATCTTGGAATCGTTCCCATACTCCAGTAGGATTCAAATCAAACCTCACACCGTCTATCACACTTTCACATATAAAAATAAGCTTAGCAAATCATAGGTGATTTACATACTGGAAAGAAATACAAACTTTTATTAGCGAGCAACGTGCAGCGCATACAACTGATTTCACTTTATCTCACTTTTGATTCAGACACTTTCCTTATCATGGTACAACTTTATTTTAAAATGTGTTATCGGTGATAGAGAATAAATGTAAAACAATTCAACTGGTTGTTGATATTTCGAAATTCCAGGACTTGGAAATAGACATCACGCCATTATTATGATAGCTCAGCTGTTTCTCTGACCTGAGCAATGTGCCACCTACGTAAACCATGCGCGTGCGATCGATGACCACGGACATTCCCACCTGACAGAGCGAGGAACGGTTCACTAACACACCTGAGCCATGCAAGGGTCTGGACTGATCCACCTGTGTATGATGTCAACAGGTGTAAAGTGACTGGTGGTGGTGATAGAAGCTGTGACCTAAATCAGGTCTGAATTGAGTTAATCTCGCCATGCTTCTGTTACAAGCTAGCCATCTTTCACAGTAAAGTTCACATTCTGATACACAGACCTGACAGCTGCGTTAGGCTCAAATATAGATATCTGGAACATATCGCGAGCTCAGTTCTAAGTTGCTCTTTCTCCACTTTTGGACTATTTGGAGATAATATGTTATATGAAAGAGGGATAGTAAATCTGCCATACAATGTAATTATTTCATCGATCACTTGCCCAAACAGGTAGATTATGAAAATCATTTTGTCCTACCTCCTATGTGCAAAAACAGTAGTCAAACATAAGCATCACTTTTCTTAAAATGCCAAAAGTGGAGACAGAGCAACAGAGAACTGAGCTCACGTTGTCCTTTCGGAGGCAAAGCAGGATAAAAAATAAAACACTAATTCTTTAATTTCATGAAAATTTGATTTAATGTCCAAATAAATACACAACCATTATTTGGCCTAATGCTGGGGTCAAAGCTGTCACACAGTGCAATAAGACTAGCACCATTTCCTTGTCAAGCATGCGAGAGGACATGTCGTCCACTATTTCTGACTGACTTCGAAACGAATCCTTGGTTAAAAGAATCCGATGTGGTAAAGGATGTCAGATCTGGATATAACGTTATAACAACCCCCACTATCGGCCAGATCACCGCCTAATGAGCAGATCTATCAGCTAATACCCACTGCCATGACCAGTCATTGCTTACATACCACTGTGCGAATAAATGCATTAAGTCAGTCATGCCACCGGTCATCGCATTCCTAATGAAGACACCAGCTGACGTAAACAGATGAGGGCGTTGCGTGCATTTGAATAGACTCCCCCCCCCCCTCCCCTCCCTCCCCCTCCCTTTTTTTTAACGCTATCCTCTTAAACAAACTTGTCCTTCCCTTCCTTCACTGAAATTTAAAAATAAAAAAGAAGATGATCTGTATGTACGCTAGGACCCCTTCACACAAAACCTTATTTAGCACTACTAAGGGACTGTTAATTCCTACCAATATAACAGGAGATATGGAAATACGAACATTACTCAAGATTAAAATTTTGAGAAAACTGGGATCCTTTATACATGCCCTGTGTTTTACATATCGATAAAATTAGATTCTGGACGTGAACTCATTTGTAAGTTAGTTCTTTTTCTGAGACAACGAGGGAAGCACAACAGCAAAAAGCAGAGGGTACGTATAACATAAATAATAATAGTAATAATAATAATAATAAAATGAAAAAATTAAAAAATCTACTTAGGATCATAATGCACATTCTATACATTTTTACTCTCCATTGGACAGTGTCACTAAGGGTCTTTTGTGGTGCTGCCATGCTAAAAGTGGTAAAGACTTTATAAACTCAAAGCGCTCTAGGTAATGGAGATTTCGGCCCTCTAGGTACAAATCTTGATAGCTGGCACAGATTAGACCAGGTGTCAGTCAGCCAGCCAGGCTAAATCCCAAACCAAAACAATCTAGCCTGAGACCAACCGGCAATGCAGGATTGCACGCATAAGCAGCCTAACCCTACAACAGTCATTAGCCGTATGAAATCAAGACCGGTACTGTCTGGAAAGAACCAACAACCATCCATTATAATATGAAACTTAGTAAATCATTTGAAGCTACCAAACGCCCAAATATAACGCTATTATTTCGTCTTAAATTAGAAAACGTGAATGGCCATCGACTTTCTCAACCTCGGCGTCTATTTTTGTGTGTACAATATGACAACCATTGGTTGATTTCACTGATGAGGTGACGTAAAAGCCAGGTCGGCCTTTCCTGCTTTTCCATGATTTTTAAAGAAAACTGGTTACTTAACCCTTCCACTGTTCATTTCGTTGTGTCTGCTGGGTTCAAATTATCGATCTCCAGTGTTTATTGGAAGATGTCAATTCTTCATGACATATAATTATGTCTCGTAACCAGTCAAATTGACCGTATGTCATTATTCTACCAAACTGAGTTATTACTTTCCCTTAAAGCTTAGGTGAAAAAAAAGAAAGTTTTCAACAAGCTTGACTGTAGTCAGAGAGATTGCAAATGATAGAGACAGTCGGTGACCCCCTAAGGCCGGCTATAATCAAGAGAAAAATCGGGTAGCATGCATATAAATCTAATTATTTATCCCATTACATCCTGATATACTTACAATCTGCCCATAACAGAAATCTTTTTCTTACTGAAAGATGAATGTTCTACCAATTTCTGCACACAGAAAAACATCGATATCAGACTTTCTTTATCACATTCAACCACCCGATTTCTCTGTTCAAGCGCAGCGACTTGCAACTCATTCTAACTGGCCGTGACACATTTATTGCATTCAAGTTTAAGACATGCCAAGTTATACCTTACGATAGGCACGCTGTGAGTACCATGTTACTATCTTCTGTGTTATCTGACAAGACATTTCAATGCAAAATATGGCGAGCGAATCTTTGACAGGATCGATCCTTTGACTTAAATTTTCTAGGGCTAAAATTAACCACTACGATTTTACGTCGTGATTGTACGAGCTTCCACAGACCAGGTCAGAGACGTCGACCACAATGATTCTCCTATGGTTCTCCTGAATTCCAGTTTTCAAATACATGTAGTTCTTTCTTTCTCTGTATTCCTTATACTAATTCCTTTATATTCCCAACTTTCCTATATGCATGTATGTAAGCTTATGTATGCCCCTCTTCTTCTCTTCCTTCTCTCATCCTACCTTTTTATCTCTCGCTCTCTTTCTATGTGCCTTCTTTTCCCTCCTCTCTTTCTCTTCCTCTCTCTGTTCTTTCTTTTTGATCGTCTTTCTGTTTCTTCGTTCCACAACTTAACTCCATAAATACCTTTCCAGCACACCATGAAAGGAATTAATCCTCCTCTAAATCGCTCTTAATACACTGACATTAATATGATGTACATACATACATAAACCCACAGCCCATTTACCCACACACAGTTACATACTCACTTGTAAACGATCACAATCGTCTACCTATCACATACTTTCGTGCCGTTAAGAATACCTGTACCCTCCCTGTCTCCCATTCGGGTCACCGCAGCTGCAAATGTCATCAATAACATTCTCTTGAGTGATTTTACCCTCACGGATATGGCCTCTTCACGTGTCACTCGCTTCCTGCCATCAACCCCCCCCCCCTCCCACTCGTTTCCCTTTCTATCCCCTTTTTTCTTCTCACACTGACATCTTCTACTCTTCTCTCTATTTTACATTCAGATCGATCCGACTCACATCTCTACGTGCAGATCTTGTATGTCACGTCAGCTGTGCTTACAATCTACCATCAAAATAAAAGTTTCAAAAGATCGCTCATGTCCTTCAATAACCAGGGCACATTACTCCAGGATTATAACCGCATTGTTGCTATACACTATTACAGTTTTCAAAAATATCATCGCTGATGTTATGTTATCACTTTAACGATATTGTATAGTACCATATTCTACGATCTATACGCAAAACGGAGAAACAGAAAGAGCGAAACAGAGAGAGAGTGAGAGAGAGAGAGAGGGTGAAAGAGAAGGGAACCAGAAAGAGGGGAGGAAAGAGTGATAAGATATTAAGAACGCATGTGGCCCATAAAGAGTATGAATGTTCTTTTAAGGGAAATTGTTTCATTATGGACCAGTTAGGTTTATCTTTTCTTATCTTGACTCACCTGATGTTTCCCCATTCTAAGCAAAGGTGCAGCAACCCCTTGGTCCTATTTTATGTGAGTATTCGAGTAAGAGTAAGTAGGACACCTGAACCTACAGTCCACCATGACTAATTAAATATGCATTGACTCACCATTCACCTACTCCTAACTACCTCAGTGACCACTTACCCTTAACCCTCCTCTTTACCCCAAGAAAGACAA
>JBCEWB010068560.1:0-13352 GCA_039654565.1 Peronia peronii | reverse complement strand
CTTTTAAGAGAAAACAAAAACCCAAAATCGCATTTTTTGAGCAAAATCCAGATTTCAGGACCCGCCCCCCTCCTTAAATCTATACCACCAAGTCAGACATCACTTATGATTCTAGTTCTAATATATCACAAAAGTATGTACTCCAGATTTTAAGAGGAGAAATCTTCTTCATTGTAGCATAATAAAAAAAATTCAGCATTTGTGAAAGTGGAACTATGCATCAATGATAACCGTGTCAAACTGATAAACACAAAAGTGTCCCAAACTGATGGCGATCTTTGGACCAGGCTTCCTATTTCTTCCACACTCAGTGCTTGAATAATAGTGCTACTGCTGAGACATTTCCTGTTCCAGCTGGATTTCTCCTCTGGATAGTGATCAGCCTCCTCTTTCATGTGTGCTTCAAACAGGAGAAATCTGTCCAACCTTTGAATTTTCCTCTCAGATCCACAATGGTAACTTCATCTTTTCCGTGAAGTCTCTATCTGTAATGCTGTCACCAGTGTTTTTTCTTCACCATTCTTGCTTTCTGATTTACCTCATTCCTATTTTCAATTTGCAAAGCTGCTTGAGGTTTGAAAACATCTTCTTCGAACAATTTTGATATTTCAGTCACCATGCTACTGGAATCTGGGTCTGATGTATTATATTCTGGGCATGGTTTGGCATAAGATAAAGCAATTTATCTCCTTCCTCTTTGCAGGGATCTGTTTTTTTTCCTTTTCAGGATCATACTAAATACTGACTAGTGCAAGCAATACGAAATACAGTGACACGCATTCTGAATGATGTTATAAACAATACTAAAAACCATTACTTGAGATCTCGATAGGTTTACAGTAAAGAATTCTTCTAGCCTCTTAATTTCTGGAGGTAATGTTCCACCTTCCATCTTAGTCCTCAGGTCTTGCAGGCATTCCACATTTCTTCTATACCCCAACATTTCTTTCTGTGCTGCAAACGACGTTCTGCAAATTCTTCATGTTCACAGACTTGTCTGAAATAGGTCATGTTGTATCTCTTCTCCGAGTGAGAGCTTGAAAAGTTAATTCTAATTTGGTTATATCCCATTGACTCTGCTGTCAACAGTTCCAAATTCTCATACAACCCAGTTCCATTCTACTGTCTGTTCATGTCGATCATGCCAAGCTGATCACTCTCATAGCTGAACATAAACTGCGCCGTATCTCTTGAGAGAGGTCAAGTTGGTTGTTAGCAACATCTATTTTTAACACTAACTCTCCCATCTCCCCCTCCTCCATCTCTCCCTTCTTTCAAGCAAAGGATAGGACAAAAGGTTGTACTTACCATTCATGAAACCCCGACCACGATCATCTCTTCCACCTCGCATACCACCTCTTGGTCCACCACGTCCTGAAAATGATAACATCCAAACTGCTCATAGGGGCTGAGAGCACACTAAAGTCTTAACAAAATGAAATCACAATCTGATACACGGAACTCACTAAGATCATCGCAATTCCTGTTTTCCATGAGAACACTGCAAGTAAACCACAACCATTGCACAACTAATTCAGTTTGATACTATCAATGAAGATGAAACGTTGAAATCTTTAAACCAATCACTTTGTTTTACATTTTCAGCTGTCCAGTGAAACAATTCACAACAAACTGGGAGGTCTTCATTAAAGAAGCATTCAAAGCAAATTGGATTTGTTCTACTATGACTGTCCTTTACTGAAAAATTGAGATATTTGCATTGTTAGCAACTCCACTCACCACTGTATTCTCTGGAAGGGGGATAATCTCTGGAAGGTGGTCCCCGACCAGGACCTCGATCATCAGAACGAGATGAGAATCTGCTAGAAGGGTAATCTCTGTAAATACAAATACGAGTTGGAAGATGAAAATGAAAGACACCATTCCATTTCATTATAAACGGCCAAGGTCAACCACCTTTGCTCTATACATCTGGAAATTATAAGTCCTTCAAAAACTAAATAATCACAACAATGGTAACTTTGAAACTTATAACTGATATGATGAACTACATTTGTGCAAAACAAAGCCGTTCATGAAATATGGGCTCAAACTGATTAGAAAGAGGATACATTCACATGAAAACCAAATATATAGTATAACCCTTTCCCATATCAGCCCCCAATATGGCACAGCCATGTGATGCATGCCGAATGGGACAGAATTCTCAAATATCATATCATATCAGTGATGGTAAGCCGGCCCACCCATGAACACTGTTGTCAACAAGTTCAAATGATCATCTGAAGCAGTGGGAGAATTGGTGTGAAATAGATGTTTGCAACCAACCAAATTCACCTCTCTCAAGAAATATGGTTAGATTTATATTCAACTACGAAAATGATCAACATGGATAGACAATAGAATGGCACTGGATTGTATGAGAACTTGGACTGTTGACAACAGAGTTCATAGGTGAACTGGCTTACCTCCCAAAAAATATATCCTTAACATCACCAGTAACTCGGAGTGCAATAGTACAGTGTGAATTCATACCGTTTATTCCCAGCAAGATTTTCTAAACAGGAAATGTCTTGGGTTTTTATTTTTTAGAGTGATTTCCCTTACTTTTCACATCATCAGTTGAGGAATAGACATTGCTGTCGGATACTCTAGCTAATTTTTAAGCTGATTTGAGGTACCCAGTTTGTGATGACAGTCACAGATCATGGAAATCGTTTTTGGAGAACGACTGATGAAAGTAGTCCGAAGTCAGTTGCTACATTTAGTGAAGTTAATGACTCAGGTGCAGATATGATGAGTCATAGAGTATAGGCCCACATTAAGCTGGTACCGTGCCAACATTCACTCCTTTTTAGATCCAAATAAATGGAAAAAAAACTCAAGTTTGTCACGAATACCCCATTCCAAATTTACAACAGTACTGGTGCAGGATCCATAAAGCTACTGACACTCCACATTTCCACAAATTCCTATCAGATCATTATCTGAACCATTTAGTCAAGACTATGATGAATATGCAAGAGCTGTTCTCAGAAAGAGAAAGAAATGGGACCTGGAGTGGCTTACTCCAATGTTGGTAAATTCAAGCAACTTTTGGCTGAGCTCACATTGACAAATAATTTACTAGTCCCCGCAGGAGTCAACATTATATTGTTATCGTGTAAAAAAGAATCCAACTGGCTATTCTGCACACCTGATTTTTGGGACAGTGGCCTGAGCTACAACAGATGCAGGCAAATCCAAGATTTGTGCAACTCCTGCCACCACAGCAAATAAACATAAGCACATTTATTTTGTTCTTTTTTTTTTTTTTAGCTAGTACAAAATCTCATAAAATTCACACTTTCACAGAAGAACTCATTCATTCACAGAAGCTGATTTTCCCTGCCCACTCCAAAATATACATTGTTATGACAGCATAGGACTAAACTGGAGGCTTTAAAGCATTTACTATTGCCACAAAATTTGCTGTAAAATTCCAGGGGAAGAAAAGTCTAAATTTTACAACAGGGAATCTTCATGTGAAAGGGTTAATATGACCCTCTACTGGCAAGATTTGATGTATAAAAATGTACGTATCATCAGCATCATACATAGTCATCTTCACATATCTAATGGATACAAAATAAAATGCAGTGCAAGACCTGCAAATGAATTAACAAAACAAAGCACTGTCTATTGGTACAACATGTATAATGGAATAACATAAACAACACAAAATATATTACAAACAAAAAAGAAGGGGGAAAAAGCAACAGTGGGGCATTTACTGCATGCACTGAAAAAGTATACTTCTTTCAAACAAGCCATCCATTTCCTGACTGAAGCTACAAAGCTATGATGAAAATTTAACCTCAAGCAAATGCATCAAAAAAAAAAAAAAAAAAAGAAGAAAGATTATTGCATCTTCAGTTCTTTGTTATATTTTATCAAATCTTTGAGATAGTTTATTTGTGCTCCTTAAGGGTGAATTTCAACTCTTTATGTTACATAAGGTAACCTTACTTAAACATTAATGCTACACACTCATACATCTATTTGGCTTTCTACAAATGGTCATGCAAAGCTTAGAAGGAGTCATGATACGCATTTGACACATCATTTCTCTGGTGACTTTTTTAATAACTGCATCATTTGTCTGGTGAGTTTTTTAATAACTGCGGTTATTTTGACAACTGTACAAACACAATGACAGAGAGAACCAACAAGAACTGTATTTTGTGTAGTCTCTAGACACCCCAGCTCCGCCTACCTGTCACTATCATGGTCATGGCTGCGACTGTGGCTGCTGAATGTTTGTCCCCCACCACGACCTCCCCGTGGCGGAGGATAGTCTCGCTCGTCGTCATAATCACGATGATGTGTCCTGAGAAATAGAAATTTCCCCCCACTGTGTAATTCCCCCCTATCTATTCTCTATTGCTCACCTGTGGAGTTTGCACAGACACCAGGAAGATTCCGACAACAAGACAAAAGGTGAAGAATAACAGAAGACTTTGATAACATCAAGGAGTTCCAACACAGAAACAACATAGCATGAAAAGTTGGATAGTGCAGTTAGTCGTCCATTAAAATTATAATGCAGATGTTCATGACTTATTTGTTAAGTACCTTCAACATACTAAAAATGAAAATGAATCTAGCAGGATCATTTTATCTTTCTTTCTGTCTTTCTTTATTTTTAAAAAATTTCATTTCTCAGTCTGAGGTATATAACAAAAATAGTAACTGATTTCTTTCACGTGTAGCTTAGTCATAGTGGAATGATTTCCTTTGATTACATGGCTCTCCCTTCAAAAGGTTGTTCCTTATAGAATGTTTGTCCTTCTACTTCTCATTTAGAATGAATTTATCTTGTAACAGAATTTTAAAATGTGACATGAAATGAAAAATGGGAGAAAGAATGTGATAGGGAATGTTAATGCATGGCTATCCCACAAACTCTGTACAAATACAAGGTTTAAAATTAAAATCAACTCAAACCTGTGCACAAGAACAGTGAACTCCAATCTAAAAATACCACAATCATCACAAATAAAATTTAGCAAGTAGAGTAAAGTGAATAAAAAAAAAAAAAGCTTGGTAACATGTAACAGAGAAGCATGCATTGATTTGTACAAAACTGACAACTGTACCATGCTTTAGACTGGGTAATTGTTTATCTAATTACTCTAATTACAAAGAAACAGTTTTTCAGTTTGAATATGCTGATATGATTTTCATTTCAACATGACCAGTGACATTCTTGAAATATCCAATTTTAATGGCAATGACATTAAAAAATATGAGCTTACTACCTGCGCATCAGATCTTATTCTTGCTGAGCATAAAGCAGATGTCATTTCACCATTTATGCACTAAAGTAAAGACAGTAATGGGAATGCCATGCACATTAAATAAAAGCTGTATAAATTAGGTTAGCTGTTACTGTCCCATATCACACTGCGACAACTGTTACTGTTGTGATAACACATCTTAGTCTTGAGAATAAAGCTCTAATACAGTGCCACTAAGAAGAGCCAAAATGGGTAACACTAAAACTGAACCAAATGAAAACCATTTAAACTAACATGCTATCTCAAAGCTGATGAGGAAGACGTAAAATGATACCTTTCACGAGGTGGCAAGTCCCGAAATTCTCCACGCCCACCCAAAGGTTCTCTGAAATCTGATGATCTTTGAGGCGGATAGTCTCTGGAAGCTCCATAGTCCCTCGGAGAGTCCCTGAAGTCCCGACCCCTCTCACTCGGATAATCACCACCTCCCCGAGATGAAGGATAGTCTCGCATTCCTGAACGACTAAAAGAGTCTCTTCTGTCTTCCCTGACGTCTCGCAATCCAGAACCATATGAGTCTCTGTATGACCTTTGTGAAATAAAACACAAAACAAATTCAAACATAAAATACATAAAAGATAGGCATAGCAATTGGCACTTCTTGCCAACAAGGTAACCAAAGAAATAACACCAAGTAGCAAGACAAAAAGTAGAAATCACCTGAGCATTTCTAAATCTGAGAAGCCAAGCCTAAAAAAAAAAACCAAAACAAAAAAAACTAAACAGTATTCCTCATGTGACTTCACTTTCAATGTTCGGAAAATCATATTTAATCCAATCAAAATGAAACAGACTAAAGAAAAAAAGAACCATCAATGCAAAAATACCCAGACATTTGATAACACCACATCCATCAGAATTTCAAATTTCTTTTCTCCATGCGCGTTATTCTTACTCCTCCTTGGTTTTGTTTCCTCACTGTCTTAAAGAAATCTTACCCTGAATCTCTGGATGGACTGTAACTTCTCGACGGGAGGTAGTCTCCACGAGAGCTGGGATAGTCTCCCCTGGAACTCATACCAAAATCTCTGTCTCTCATGCTGCTTCTGGGTGGTGTCAATCTGAATTGGAGTACGAGGTGGGCAAATTACTAAAGATGTGCATACTAATCTTATGAAGCAACTGAGACGATGGCAATCCTGACAAGGGAAACTTTATTCTAAATCTGAAAATCTGCATGTCATGTCTTCACAATTGATGTGTAAACTCATCCCAGCACTTGAGATTTAGCTACGGTTTCAGTGCCGGGCATTTCCATCGTACTTCAAAATGCAGTCATGGTGCATTATGAATTATACAGCGGACTTCAAACCATTTATTTGTGATTTCCTGAAAATGTGTAAGCAATTGACTAATCATAAATTACTGACTATATTTTGTAGGACAAACACAGATAGAGATGATCTACAAAACAGGAGCTGTCAAACTATTTTCATCAAAAAAAAAAAAGTTGGAAAATTTTGGATCAATCCGTGACATACAGTTAACTCATTGAACACCATGCGCCAATTTTGCTTCCAAAGCCTTGAGGACCACCAGTATTTCCCACTTTTTAAAAATTCATAAAAAATTTAACTAAAGAGCTACTACTTTGAAATTTTTTTGTACTATTTAATGACATTTCAATAAAACAGAAAATGTAAATAGGATTTGTGAGAAATAAATGACAACAAAATGTGAACAAAGGGAAAATGAACTAATTTGCTCCCCCCCCTCAATTTTTTTTTCCCTCAAAGAGGAAACAAAATAGCAAAGAAAAATGCTTAGAAAAATACAAAAAGGTTGATGTATTTGTTGTGGGAAGGCCTGTGGGAGTGAGATGATAATTTAGTGAATGGAGAATGACAGGAACTAATTTCAAAAATGATGGTCTGGGTCAACTATCGACCAGGCGTAGATGTTGATCTAGATCTAGATCTGCAATGGACAAATGGCTTGACCTCCACTTGGCTTCGCTTTCTCCTTGATTTTCGGAGCTGCTGGAACTATTGCCATTCAGAAAATTATCTATATCATTGCCTGATACTTTGCTATCACTTGAAAACAGATACAAAGAACTGGTGTGTGGGTAAACTATTTTAACAATTACAGCTATTTTCACACGCTAACAAACTGCTTGATCTATTCCATAAACCAAATAAAGGTAAACCCGCAGACCCTGCGGTGGCGGTCTTCAACGCGAATTTTGCATTACCCCATAGGCTGCGGGCATGGTGTTCAGTGAGTTAACATAACTGAGCCTACTGGTGGTATACAAAAGAATTTTGGAAGTTTCCACTGGAGTCTGAGCTGGCAATAGCTTTACTATTTAAGCAAATTTTGCTGGGTAGAAAAAACTAAACAAAACAAAAAATGAAAAACAAAACAAAAAAGCCACCTGCTCTATGCAGTGCGGTCATCATCAGTTTTTTGAAAGGGAATGTGACTATTCTGTCTAGATCTAGACTTTTCTTGGGGATGACCTTTCTTGCATCAGTCTTTTCTTCAATCTTCTCTCAATCTCAGGATGGCCATATCATTTGTTTTGTGGCGGGATTCAAGTGTTGACGTTCAAAAAACAATATTGCTCGATAGTTTAACTGAATATTGTCATGCCTGAGGGTCTGAGGCCCACCGACTTGGTTTCTTACTCGCTGAATGATAACCTGGATCAGCCCCGAGTGAAGAACATGTGTAGAAATACCATTCTTCCCTTTTCTTGTTCATTGTGTGAGACTTGTATCACATTAAAAATAAAGATACAAAAAAAAACAAAACAAAAAAACACGATCGGTCGGTGAACCAGCCAAAAAATAAGAATGTCTGCGATGACAATAAAGTCGGATTTCTGAATAAAATCAAAAAATTTTTTGTTAAAAGTGAGATAGCAACAATTCAAGAAATGCAGGAATAGCACTCATGCTTCTAAAAAACTTTTGTTCCACTGTATTTCACCAACTGAACATGCTATATTTCACAACAGACTGCTTGACAGGTAGGTGGATCTCATTACGGGGGGAAAAAAACAGAAGATACATTTTCACCTCTGTTAAAAAAAATAATTCTGTAACTTTTCTTTTTGTTTTTAGTGCTCATGAAACCAAGAAGAAGGCATGACAACCACCTACCTGTCAAGCATTCGACCAGCATCTCTTGGAGGAGAGGGATAGGAATCTCTTGATCTTGAGGGTGGAGCTCTGTCGTAATTGTCATCATATCTGTCCCCACGCCGACCTGTCATGCACCAGATACAAATATTTTATTTCATATTAAAAAAAAGTAGTCACGTCAGTCAAATAATGGGACTGGCAAGACTCTTGATTTAAAAAAAAATTTAAAAATTCTACGCCACGTATCAAAACCTGCATCAAAAGGAAAAAAAAAAAAAGGGGGGGGGGGGAGGGGGGAGGAGAGAGGAACAAGCAGAGCGTGTGAAATAAAATCAAACATTAATTTGGAGCAATTTGCCAGTGAGTTGAATGCTAAATATTTGTTACCAATGGAGCATTTCACTTATTATGAATGATCAGATTCTGTATACAAGTGGATCTTTACCTCCAGGTGCTCCTCTTCCTCTTTCTGAATCATAACCTCTGGACATCATGGGAACCTTCCTTGGTGGGGAATCATCCCTGCTTGAATGTCTGACGACAGAGAAACCGATCAGTTATCAAAATATTGATATTTAAAATAATGAAATAGGGATGTCAAACTGTTTTCACAAAAAAAGTCAGAAAAATTTGCCCTCACCCCCCCCCCCCCTCCATTTTACCATGTGTAATTATGTAATGGAACATTCTAAAACAAACCTAGGCTTTTCATGCTAGGAGAAGTTTTCATTGTTTTGAGAGAAGTTTGAAAGTTTTCACAAGATGTTGAGATGGGACTATAAAATTATACTAACAACGTGTGGAAATTGCAACAACCGAAAAGATCCCCACAGGCAATGCCGTCATCATAATCAACAAGTGTAACTAGACTAGATCTAGATCAATTTTCTAGATCTAGATCGTGAATAGCTCTCCTCTTACGTTAGTTCTTCTAAGATCATGGGCACATTATTTGTGGTTGTCAGTTCTCTGATGTGCTGATTTTTCCATCAACAACTCTCATGCGACCACTCGACTGCATATTGTCAGGTGTGCAATCTCTATTCTGAACTTCAATCTCCATCTTCAAATAGCCGCCGAACAACAGTTTGACTCTCACGTTAAGCATGCACAAAGTTCTATCATACTTCTGGTTTCACTGTGTGCGACTTGTATCGCAAATTACATGAAACTATAACTGTCTTGTGAACTCAACAAAGATCGACAGTTGAGAGGCCAAAAGTAGGGAAGTCCACGACAACCAAAAAGTCGGAATTTCGACTAAAGTCAGAAGTTTGACATTCCTGATAAAGTCAAATAGTTTAGATTAAACAATATTAAATACTTTTAAAATGTTAAAAACTCCATTATATCAAATCAAATAATCTTTCTTTCAAATATTATCTTTACAACACAAGTTGTCAATGCAACTTTAATTCAACTTCAAATTATGTCATAGCTGAAAAAATTATACCATTTCCTGCAATATTACAAGATCATAAGGGAAAAAAAGGACCTCAACATGTCTTGACATTGAACTTATAGTAAAAATTGACAATTTATGAGCTGTCGATATATTTTGTTATTGCACTTCAAAGGAAATAACTGTGTACATATCTGTCTGCTGCATAGATCCACAGCTCAAATCTATGTTTTTTGTTTTCTTAAAGGAACGTGTGTGCATGTGATGGTGGTTGGGGGGAGTGGGAGCAATGACAAATCATCAGGGACATGCTGGACAGTCATCTATCCTCAGGCATTTTACCTTGGTGGCAATCCCCTGCCTCGTGAAAATCCGTCACCACGTCCTCTGCTAAAACCACCCCTTCCCCTGTCTCTGTCTGAGTAACCTCCTCTGCTTCCACCTCGAAGTCCACCTCTGGGTGGTCCTCCGCGACCTCGTCCACCACGCAGCCCTCCACGGCCACGGCCCCTGAAGTCTGACATCTGTCCACAATGTAGAAGTATGTACTTATGACTGCTATTAATGAACTTACCACTGACTTATAATTGTACTAAGCCATGTATAAGGGATAATAAGCCTACATCTAAAACTCTTTATCACAAAAGCCACCTACAAGTACTGTACTATAAATACCACATGCATGTCAGACAGGACACATTAAACATTTCAAAATCTAGGTATCAAATATATTGTAATGTTATAACTGTCTTGCGCCCAGAGCAACTGAGTCGGAATTCGTGCCGGGCAAATCCCAAGTTATAGTCGTTTTTAAGTAGATCTAGATCTAGGCTGTTTTCTGACTCAGATACCAAATTTTTCTTTTCGGGTCAGAAAAGGTTGAATTTTCGTTTTGTGAAAAACAAATAAAAGATTTTGGTAACACAGTCCTCTTCCAGGATTTTGCTGTTTCTAATGGGATACTATTAACTCTAGAACTGCGACCCAGCCTAAGGGCTGCAATGCCCTGTGGCGCGCCTTGCCGGCTTGTCAGTCTGCATCACCGGCGCCACTGCTTAAACCTCAGGGTCTTTGTTTTGATTATAGAGACTCCTCCATGGCTTCAGAGTGACACAATGCAGACCCAGATTGATCACCATACTGACCAATGTCTTCCTCTAATCCCTCCCCTAACTCCACCCTTTCTTCACACATAGTATTTGAAAGGACTGATCGCAGGTGAAGGGGTTGTATTCACAAAGACATGTAAATTCTATATGGATGTGAAATTTATCACCTCTCGTCACTCAGGCTATTTCCATTACAGATTTGTTCATAAAATCATAACCTAATGTCCAGGACACGCACTATCAAGAGCATTTCACCTGTTGGATATATACGTGCGGCGCACTTGTAGGGTTAATAACACTGAGCCCATATGCTTAAAATCTGACTAGCACCTTGATTCCTAGATCGAGTGATAGACCTAGTCGTAATCTAGATCTAGTCACTGGCCCTGGGGATTCTGGGATCGCCATGGCATGTAGATCTAGATCTAGATCTTATCTAGGCCTAGAATCTAGAGTTAGATCTAGAATCTAGAATATCTAGTCTAGATCGACTGTTCGTTCGGACTCAGTACGACGGGAAGAGAGTGTTAGATTCTAGTGTCCAACAAACTTTACATAGACGAGGGGACATCCAGGAATATATCATCTAGACTCTATATGTGTGAACGAATTTACGTCGACTGAGATAAAAGTGCATTTCTTAAGCTAGAGGCAGTCATCAAAATTCACTGCTCCTGTGTTCGTCAATCGTACGAAGAGGCGTTTGGATTTAGATCCATTGTTCCCTATTTCCGATACCCATTTGATTCTTCTCGAAATAAATTTATGGAATAAACCAGAGATAAAATTGTAAGAATTCCTGAACATGCAACTTTAAATAACTTTACAGATACCATAAATACACGGTTCTTGAAGGAAATTATGACAAATTTTAAGATAACCTTGCTTACCTCAACTGGATTTTGTGGTCCGACAAGACGTAGCGGATGGTGAATACCAGGTTCAAGTTAGAAAAACGCCATTATGTAAAAGCATTCAAATAATAAATGCAATCGATATAATAATTTAAAATTTTATTAGCCCAATATATAGCAAAGAACGTCAGGTACAACTAGTGTGGGTTAAAAAAATGAACATTATAAATCATATTTGTCATCATGCCATTCATGGTATAACCTGGAATCATTCATTTCAATGTGAAAATGCAAATAAAAGCGTATCCATTCCGGCAATATTCAAACGCTCGTCTTGCAGGCTTACAGTTACAGAAGGCCTAGTACAAAAATGATAGAAATCATGACAACACCTTTCCAAGCAACAGTTTAAAGTTTTTAAATAAAGAAATGATCCAATAACTATAATTTTTTGCCCATCTGGATGTTATTCCAATAAGAATATTATCACGTCAGAGGTAGTATTGTACCGTTTATCTTTAATAGAGTCTTTGTTCAACGCTTACATTTTTTGTATTCGTTCTAAAAATAGATGTCTCGTGACCAATCATCTGAGTCTTACTCCTGGTGGTCGAATGTCTAGCTGGAACTTCACTGGGAGGTGGAAAAACAGGAAATAGTGAGGGGAAAAAGAAGAATTGATAGAAACTGTATTTCTTTTTTTCCAAAATCGTACCTTCTTAGCCAGGAACAGAGATGGGTGACCGGGACAAGGATTCAGAATCAACTCCTCTTATTGAAAAGGACGATGAAGTGGAAGAAGAACTTCAAGGATGCAGTGGAGCTCCACCATGCAACCCAAGATCATGTCTTCACCGATATTTTCCAGTTTTAATACTCATCTGCTTCCTCAGCTTTGGTAAGATCAGTCATTGTTATGAAATAAAAGACACACAGTCATATTTTGTAGACGTATCACAACTTGTAACACTTCGAATTTTGAAATTCTTATATGAAATTTGAAAATAATGATTTTAAGAAAAATACCATATTATATTAATAACTAAATTCAGATCTAGCTTTTTGGCTCAGAAAAGTATTATTTTAGGCAGTTCCATTAAGTCTAATGTAAAATGATGATCAGAAGAATGGACATGAATTTGTTAAAAATATATCATTTGCATATATTTATTATAAGTCTTAAAACTTAACATGTCCTCGTCTTGGTTACAGGTAGTTATTTCTGCTATGACAACCCAGCTGCCCTGCAAGACACAATGATCAAAGATCTTGACATCAACGAAGGATCTTTTATGGCTTTCTACTCATTCTATTCTTGGCCCAATGTTGTTCTGTGCATGTTTGGAGGATATCTAATCGATCGTTTCTTTGGAGTTCGTTTGGGTGCCATCATTTTCAGTTTATTTGTCACGGCAGGGCAGGTATGTCTCAAATATCATGGAAACGCTTGTGGAATAGGTAGCAATAGTTTACAAAGAATATTTCTTTATACAAGTAAGATTTGGTAATACCGCAGTGTTACGGTTCCTCCGGCGACCTGGCACATATCGATTACTGTAAAATGAACTAGACCAACCCCTGGCCCTAACCTGCTGGGA
>JBCEWB010068528.1:0-13353 GCA_039654565.1 Peronia peronii | reverse complement strand
GAAACAATGACAAGCACGACTGGTTTGACTGACCGAATGCCTGCAAGTGGAAGTGTGTATAGTGTATGATTGAAAAGGACAAAGGCCAAGCCATCCTCTGATACGGTTTACGGTGTACTAGCCTTTCAGCCTCCTAAGGGGTGGTTATCTCGGCTGAATCCTCTGATGGTTGTGTGGCTATAAATAACGAAATAGTTATAATAGTCTCACGCATACACGTAATAGGTGTCACCCTCTCACGGTACATCTACTCGATTGGAGCCATGAGTGACGGGTGAGGTGTGAAACGGGGAATGGTAGGTACATTATTTCTACACGTTTGCGCCTCAGTTTCATACCGCTGGGTAGTACAGCACATCGCGGGCACCAGTACTTGATGCACTCACGGACGATTTCTTTGTCGGGGTTTGTTGTCATACTGCTGGGCAGTACAGCACATTGCGGGTACCGGTAGGCCTACTTGACGTGCTCAGGGATGATTTGTTTGTCAGAGGGAACTGGTCCGATATCTGAGTTTGGTCTTGGTTATGCTTAATATGAAAGGAAAGTGCGATCGGGGAAACGAAAACCGTTCGTTATAAGTGTAGTTTTCGTATCAGCCCATCATTTTATTTCTTTGTAAGCATAAGAAATTACATAGCAAAAAAAAACGCTCCCAATGATTCTTTCTTAATAATGCGTTTAGTTTTAAGCGTTTTCTTAATAACTGTGTTAGTGTATATATATATCAGTGAACGGCTGGTTTACTCAGTGTAAATTAAAGATACTTCCTGAACTGTGGCAGTGGACAGGAAGATCCATAAACAAGTCCTTTAATGGAATTGGGAATTACAGTGGAATCCACTTAAAGTCAACCTCTCGGGACCGAGAAAAAGTATTGCAAGGTTGACATTATCCATTTTAAGGGGACACAATCTCTGGTAGGCACATGGGGTTAAAATGTATGTTGTTTTTTGGGTTTGGTCTATGCCCCTTATTCCTACAAAAAATGAGCAGAGCTTTCCCCTCTAACTCTAAGCTAGTAGTATTTTGCCTTGAGTCAACATCTTTAAGAAGTTTCAACTTTGTATCCAGACCGAGAATGTACTTTTTCTCAGACATTCTGATCACAGAGTTGAGGATAAAAGTTAATAATAACTAATAGGTTGACTAATCATGGCGAGGGCAGAATGCAGGAATGATCATGATCTACAGATGTGACTGAAATCGGGCGCGATGCCTATATCTGCACAGTCTTTGTGCATGTGAACAAACTGGGCACAGAGAGCCAAGAGTGGGTAGGTGTTTGTTTATTTTTCCTACAACATGAGGCAAGCGAAGAGAGCCAAGCATGGAACTGTGTGCCAATCGGAATAGTGCGTGTGTATCAAGACGGTCAGTTGTACTGATCAGGTATGTGTCTGCGGGCTCATCAGCACACACAAGAAGGAACTGCTGTGTGCACACACAAGAAGGAACTGCTGTGTGAGTGTGTTTGTGTATCCCTGCCAACACGAGACAGGTGAGGAGAGTCAAGCATTTTCACGGCAGGCTCACAGACTACAATGCAATGTGTCATAACAAGGCGTCTCTCTCTCTCTCCTTCTCTGACTTTTTTTTCTTTGTCTTCATAATCTACGGCTGTCAGCCGGCCAGTGTGAGTCATTTGGAATTGACTTTAAATGAGATCACCTCTGAAGGTGTTGACATTATCAGAAACAAGGCGAAATATAAAGGGGAAAAAAACGGGACCGTCAGAACAGGCTGACTTTAACTGAGAATGGACTTAAAGCGTGTTGACTTCTCGCAGGTTCCACTGTAGTTGTAAAGCACAGTATAGAAACATCTATGACATGTCTTTCAGCAGCCCAGACAAAAGCAACATACACCAATGATTTTCTACCTATGACTGGCAGTGACAAAATGTAGATAAATGCAAGCAACACATATCATATCAATGTCGCATATTTTATTATGATTATCATCATTTTTCATTGCAAAAAGAAAAAAAAATAAAAAAGAAGACAATACTGTAATTTGGTTCCTATGTTTACCATTTGTTTTGCTTTTTTTTTGTGTGTTTAATTTTTAAAATACACTTCCTTCACAGGTCATAATAAATATTATAGTTTAGCATACAAAAGAATTGTGTAGAAAAAGATTTCATAAAGAGTTATGCGTTGTGTTCACATGCAATTCTAAAATGACAAATCATTATTAATGCAAGAAATGCCAACAACTGTCGTCATCTCCAGTTCACCAAGGTTTGTTTCTTTTTTTTCAAATACTGATCTCCAGTAGTTCTTTCTCATCCATTCTTCCTAAGCCTTAGAAAGAGCTCAGAAAAAAAAAAAAAAAAACGGGAGACGACTAAAATGCCTTCCTGCCTTGAGAAGTGATGCTATAAAATTGAGCCATATTTCCATGTTGCTCTTATTAAGGTGGTTTTGTTAAGCTTTTCAACCTCCTGTCATGGTGGTTATCTCAGCTGTACAAAAATGTAAGTTTGCAAGCTCAGTATGCTCTGTTCATTGATTCTTATTATGGGGAAAAAAGACAAACCCAAAGAAAATATTTTCAGATCAATAGGCAGGCAAGCTCAAAGTTTAGAACAACATGGGAGGATTTCTTTTTTTTTTCCCTTCTATCCATATAAATTGTAACACGCTTTATCTGAGCAACCCTACTAGGCTGGTAAACCCCTTTGATTCTTATCAACTTTGGCACTCGATATGTTCCTATTTCATACAGAAGATGAAGGTCAACCGACCACAGTTCACCACTTTTCAATAGATTCGTAAAAAAAAATGTTACTTTTTCGTTTCAAGACTGCATGCTATGAAATCAGACAGTTTCCTTTTCAAGACATAAAATAAAAGAACAATATTCGGATTGCTCACACTAACTGCATATTATGTCCCAGTCTTTTCTTGTATTCCATAGCCTTGATGTTCTCAAAAGAAAATACAGTAATTTGCAATTCTAAAATACTGTTGTACTTATCAAAAATTTACCATGCAGGACAAATCTGACCTCTGGACCTTCCACACCTGCTCCAAAATGGCCATTTGTTTCTTGCTAATCTTATCAAATGAGATCCCATTTTTTTTAGTCTACAAATGTAATTATGCAGTAACAAAAATCACCCATAAAAATTAAAAATTTAACAACAAAAAAAAAAAAAAAAAGGATAGCACTTCAGTGCATTTTGAGATAACTATAAAATGAAAAATATTTCACCTTTATCTTGGTGGATGTGTGTGCATCATTTGAGAACGTTTTCTTGAACAAAGAAAATAGACTATATGTACATGTATATAAACCAAGCTTTACCACATTCTCACTCACTTTGTACCAATAAATTTTTTTTTTCAAAATCATTTATTAGTTAATCCCTCTAGCAGCAGTTAATCTCATGTAAACTCAAGGTTTCACGTACAGGGACTTCAGAATTTGATACTTTCAGTTTCCAAGCTTTTTTCCAAGATACAGAATGACATAGGAATGAAGATACCAATCTACAAAAATAGTTTTGACAAATGCATACCTAAAAATATCACCACAGGAATACTTTATATCTGGAAGACATCTTCACTTGGCTATACGAGGGGAGTTATTGATCTCTTTTCATGACTAACCATCAGCTGAAGAAGTTATATAAGTCCCTATTGAATCCCTGGATGAATGTTACCAACAGTGCTTGCATTTTTCTCCTATTCGAATTTCAGCATTATATTTAATCTATAAATTTTTTTTTTTTTAAATATAAAAAAAATTGTATTTACATATTTCCTTTCGCCAGGACTTTGCTGAGATAAAAAAAAAACAAAAAAATAAATTCTCTACGCCTGGATAAATTCTCGAAGCCTAATCAACAAGCCATGTGTAACATCTAAACAATCTCGATGAGATGACAGTTTTAGATATATATGACTGAACATCGACAATGTTCTCTCTAAATTCTTTTTTTGTGTGTCAATGTTTGTATTCAAGTTCATAGTGTCATATATCTATAACTTAATATGTATGACATAGGTCATCCTACTCAAATCAGATTGGTCTGTGTACTGTAATGCTGTGTGATGAAAGCATGGTGAATGTCATAAATCTAAAACAATCAGCAAACAAACCACATGACTAAAGATCAAATGTTTTAAGTCTGAAGCGGAATCAAGCCATCCAAAGTTATAAACTGATATCATACTCACAAAACAATATCAATATTTGAAAAATACATATAATCGGAACTGTCAAAATAATATTTCAGAGCAACTTTTACAGTGATTGTAAGAAGGGATAAGTGGGGAGGTGAGCCCATTCTTTTTGTTTCAAAGAGTCATTATTTACACTGTACTTTTAATTGGGCTGTCCTCATGGCACACCTGAATGTTCAGGCTGGGAACTGCAATGTCTAACCTGTGGTCTGACTTGCCCATAATGGAATCATTGGTTGATCATCAACATGTACTTCATATTACAAATGCTGTTTCTAAGCCCTACCAGGAAAAAAAAAAGGACTAATACCTCCAAGGAAAACAAGAGTTGGAACAGAAAACGACGAGAATGTTTAAAAAAAAAAAAAACGTATAAAGACTATAAAGCAATTTTTTGCCAGCATTATTTATTTGCCACTTTTGTGATACTGTCCACTTCGGGCATAAAAATAAGAAAAACAATACTCGGACAATATAAGATAATATTTAAGACAAAAAAAAAAAAAAGGTTTAAGAAAAAAGAGAAAATAATTGAGGGAGGGGCAACATTTCAAGCCACTGGAAGTAGTTTGTGATGTAAACTTAAGTGTATTCCCTCTGTGTTCACATCATGGTCCTGGTGCACTGAAGTGGACTGGCATCTGAGTTGGAGAAAATGCCCAGATCTAGTGCACTAGGGTCATGAAATGGTCTTGTCTTTTGACACGCATCATAACCAGTTTTTCATTCACCTTCACACACAATGCATATTATGCCCACATCTCTGTACTATCTATTATCATCATCTATGATCTAGCACCCAGTTTATGCTCTCGACCTCAAATCTGTATAAACTTTCATGCATTTATTTACACTCAAAAGTTAGTTGCTGTCAAACAATTCAGTGCACGCCATGCAGATCACAATTCACATTCACAATGTCAGCCTCAACTTGCAGAAATCAACACCCATCATCACTAACCCATAATATCCAATGCTGTTTCAAGCAAGCCTCTTTCACACCTACATCACATATATATATTTTCACTTGATGAAAGCACAATTCTTAGGATATTTTTAACTAAATTGTATTGCCATGAAGCTCAGTCAAACATAATGCATTCAAATAGTTTCAAATCATAGACAAAGAGATTTCCACAGTTCTCACCTGAAATGCTCACATTCACTACAAGCCCAGTTCAAAAGTCCACAACAGCACAAAAGTTAGTAATTCTCATAAACTTCAACGAGTTTTATGAGGTATTACCTGCAATAACAAATGCTAGCATATATGCACTTACATCATGAAGAAGAGATTTCACTCTACAAGAGCAAAACATTTGCTGTGCATCAGTCATTCCATTTAGGGACAAACCAGATGACTTTTCTAAATGGCTGCAAGTGCGAAGAACGCACACTGCATTCAAAGAAAGCAAACTGGGTTTCAGGGATTTACTTTTCAAAATTATTTATAGCCAATGTTTCTCCTGCCACTGAATGTACTTGTAAAGCAAGTCCATCCTCAGAAAATAGCAAGATAATCAAGGCAACAAGGCGGGCTTTTCACCCAGCATTCAGAAAAGGAATGCCCACAGGGATTAGTCAAGTAATAAAGCTGCACACAGTAAGTAACATTTAGCACCATTCTCTCCACCAGTGACCTTCAACATCCACAACCAACAATCTTGATCAAGTTCCAGATCATGCATTCTTCAATATGCAACAGTCAAGTCAGCCACCTAATGTCAAGGCCAATTCCTATCATAGTTTGTTTTTTTTTTCTTCACAGTATTACAGAAGAATTTAATTTTTGCCCCAAAGGCCCACTATTGATAGATATAAACTTCTGTCTATAGATTAGTGCCACTCAAGAAACTGAATATGTGGAATAATTTCAGCAAGTCAGAATTACATAGATAATAAACCTAGTTTTCAGCAGGTAAAAAAGCCTTTAGATTGTTATGAAAAATGAAACAATCCATCATTCAGATCTGAATGAAATGCCTTTTGATCCAAGGTGCATGTATATTAGTTATTCACACAGCCATGTCACTGTCAGCCTGATTCTGGATTAAAACGCTAATTTCACAGTTAGAAGGAATCCACACACTATGGTGCCACAATGTTTTGTTGACAATATCAAAAAAGCAGTATAAGAGGGGAAAAAAAAAAATGGGGGGGGGGGGGGGTCGTCATAAGGAGGAAACAAGCAGCGCACTGATTTTTTTTTTCTTCTTCAGTACAGACAAGGAGGGGGGGAGGAAAGATAACAAATGTTTCCATCACCTCTTTCACAACTACCAAAAAAAAAAAAAAAGTCAACTGCTTCCTTGTCTTTCCTATTCACACTTTTCACTAGAAATGGGACAAGGAATTGTACCTAGTTCAATAGCGGTGGGGGGGGGGGGGGGAGCTGTGTTGCTATCTGACATGAAATGAGGATATGTATTATCTTTAGCAGTACAGGCAGAGAAGATAAAAAGCAGCCAAACTGGCATGTAATCCAGCCCCACAAACAGCTTGCTTCAGCCTGTCGAGACTTGCATGGACCATGGCACACAGGAGATTCCATGAGAGATGAAATATATGTCATGCAAAACTAAGCCAAGACATCATTGGAGAAAAAGAAGTGATGGAAATAATACAGTTACAGTGTCCCTTTTTAAGAGTAAGTATTAGCACTGTAAATTCATTTGGCTAACTCCTGATTGTCAAAATACTCCTGATTGTTGAAACCCACAAAAATTCTTGCCACAGGGACAATGACTTTCAGTAGCATTCACAAATTAGAGAAGAAGAAGAAAAAAAAAAAAAAAAAAAAGAAAAGATAACATACATGCTTCCATCACATCTTTCTTAACTGAAAAAAAAAAAAAAAAAAAAAAAGGTCAACTGCTTCTTTGTCTTTCCTATTCACACTTTTCACTAGAAATGGGACAAGGAATTGTATCTAGTTCATTAAAGGAGAGGAGACAACAATATTCATTGTTCCATGTCTTGCGTGGTCAAAGCCATCAACTGACCTGAAAACAAATTTGACAATAAAGCTTCTTCCTCTACCCCAGATCTACTAGAAACGCTGAGTGAGGGGTCAAAGACCAAAACGAAACACAGCCATAATAGATAACAGGACAGGACATATTGGCTTGTGTGGCACTGAGCTATTCGAGCTCTTGAACTTTTTGAAGCAATCAAAAGGTTTGGCACGTACTTGATCTCCAGGCTAATCTTTTTCATCACCACTATGCCAAGCTTAAGTACTTAAATTTATTGCTGAAATAACTAATTCAAACAAAATCAAAATGTTCGTGGAGAAAATAATATCTAAAACTGGAAATCAGTGCTATCAGGCTGAGCTTGATCCAGAGGTGATGGTCCACATAGCAAGAAAGTGACAATAAATAAGGGCAGTCCACTGCAGACACCCAGTAGACATAAGGTAAGATCAAGATACCCTGGCAAATCTTCAATGATGGTTTGAAATGTTTGACTTATATATCCAAATGTCAGGTCATCGACACAGATCTATGCTCTGGATCAATAGGAGACTAAAAAAACAATGAAAATAGAACAGAATTTTTCTTGGTCGACATATGGCTTGCAGAAGATCTATTGTTGCATCCAGCACAGAACTTAAGTATTCAATCTTGCAAATTATGTAACTCCATGTCTTCTACCTTTAAGGCATGGACAATGCCTCAAAAGAAAACAGAAATCAGAAATCAGCACTCTCATCCACATTGAGTAGAGAAACAGAGCTGTCTTCAAGTAGTGGGTGGGTCTCCATCTGCAGAAGGAGAAAATGTGCATATTTGTATGTACAGAGTCTTGGATGTCAAGACAAATCAAGCTGAAATACTTGTTGTGCTTGCATATGTAGTGGTGGGACTGATAGTCCTAGGTTAAAGATGTTTCTCCTTGAATTGAAATTAAGGAGATGTTCATGTTTGATGGCACACCAAGAAATCATGTTTCATGTTCTGTGTGCTATGTAAAATGCTTTCATGTTTTCACAGATACATCCTGACGTCTGCTTCCATATACCTTTCACATCACACTCTGTTGAAAAACACACTGTACACAACTATCAGATATCACCAGGACGCACCGATTTCTTGGTCAGCATTCAGATCTGCACTTGCTCACTAGGTTTACTTTCTGCTGAATCTGGTGCATTTCTTCCACTGTCCATTCTGTCGCTGGTCATAAACACTGACTTTCATTCTAAACTTTCGAACATCTCTCCCGTCGTTTCCATTCGAGCATCCCTTCAGTCGTATCCTCTCGCATGTTCCTCTTTCTCTTTCATCTGCATTCTTGCCAATCTGTGTACTGCTCGCTCTGCCCCTGGCTCACAGTTCACTCACTCCGCTGGCCCGGGTGTGACGTAGTGGTGAGTTTGGATGTGTAGCTGTCAATTGCCGTCGTTTCTGTCATGATGGTCAAGGAGGCTCCTTCTGACCAGCTGGACAGTAGAGTGTACATGGGAGGAGGGCAGTTGCCATGGGATGGGTGGGGGGGAGAAGAGTGTCATTGACGCCGTCTGTCACCGTTGCCAAGGCTGTAGCTGTCAGAGGGAAGTTGTCCAGTCTTCAAAGTCTTTTTTTTATCTTCTCATGCTTCACACCTCTGATGGGGAAAAAAATCAAACAAGAAATATACATGAGCCGCAGGCCACATAAACTGACAACTGATAAATGCCAAAAATTGTTTTAATTTTTATTCTGAAACATCGTTTTCTAACTGAGGTAGTTCATTTGACAAAAAATTCAACTGACATTGCCATCATCTGTAAATCAGTATCAAGAAGTGTTTTTCTGCTATCCAGTGGTCTTCACCTAAGAGCACAATCGCCGTTAGAAAAAAAAAAAAAAGTACAGCTCTTTGGCAGGCATGCTCTTAAGCCGAATGGAAAGTTACGCAACCCATCTGACTACTGTCCTAACTACTATGATCAGTTGATCATTACTGTTAGTTAAAGATTTCTGAATGTGAATAAGAATCTGCTGTATGTCTGTGTGATACAACTAGACCTGACAGTTCCTGACCTTCCTAAATTTATAATTTCATCGACAACCCAGCTTCTTTCAAACATCTATTGAGTTTCTACTTAACGGTATCACTAAAAGAACCAAGGATATGGCTATGCTACTGCATGGATAATGCCAGGAGAGATTAAAGTGCTTCAAATTAGTCAGATCGACTGAACTAGGGAAAACAGCTGACTTGTCAGACCACCAAACTTAGTCCTCCTTATGCACAGAACTGTTTTATCACGGGCACTGCCTCACATGTTCACATGTTGGAAGGCAAAGGAATGGTTACCAGTAATCCAAGCATGGCCTGATTACGCACTCATACACCTCCCCCACTTCCCTGCCTCGTTCACCTGTTCCCTTGATCCTCTCCCCACTATACTGCATGTCTAGTGTTGTAGGTTTCTCTCAAGTGGACCAATCTAACATGACATTACAATATGAATATTCCGGTATCGCAGCCCCACACTGGGCTCTTAGGTGGATTTTTTATCTAGGGTGGAATCCTGGACAGGTAAATTATGGTGAAAAAACCCCTATTTTGCAACAGAGGTGGGTTCTTCAGCGATAAGTTCTCGGGCGGAGACCACTGTATTTTCTTTTTTCTTCAGTTTGACTTTGCATTCATTTCCCTGTCTTAAAGAGAAAGAAACAATTGGTAATAGGACTGTGTGTGAATTGTGCTAAAATGTGAAAACAATCTCATCCATTACTATATAAAACTTTTATTTTTTTTTTTTTTTTTCATTGTTCAAAGTCTTAACATTTTAAGTCATAAACATCTTTATGCCAAAAAGTGTTATTTCAAATAAAAAAAGTTAAATCTGTCAATCTAGACTCTCAAACTTGGTGCTGAAACAAAAAATGTTAGCTGATTAAAAAACTGGAAATTGTGAGAAACTGTTAAGCATACCCCCCCCCCCCCCCAATGCCACTTGTGTGTACACAGGCCTACATGTTCCCACATAAAAACATCATTTTTGTTTGATGCAAATTAAATATTCGGCCCTATAATTACGCGTTCATGCAGAAATGAAACATCTTACTTTTTCAAGAAGCTAAACACTGAAATTCAAAATGCAAGTGGTAAAACTACTGTTATCTATTCTGAGCTCTCTGTACTCAGCCCTTCCTCATAAGAACTCCAGAAAAAAATTGTTAAAAAATAATAAATACAATGTTCTTCCTGCCGTTAAAAAAAAAATAGAAAAAATAAATAAATAAAAGAACAATTTTCTGAAACTTATCCAATAACTTAAATGAATAAATAAAAGAGCAAATCTTCTGAAAATAAATCCCAGGGACAGTTACAGAACCACATGATTTCAGAAGTAAGATGAAGCATCTCTTCTTAAACAAATACAAAAGGAAAAAAATCTGAATGGAGAAAAACATGAGTTTGTAATTTCAAACATCAAAAAAAAAAAAGAATAATAGTAATAATAAAAAAATATTAACTGTCGTAACAATCGGAACTTACGACGGCCACCAACGGCCATTTCCATTTGCAAGTTCTTGTTTGCCAGACTAATACTAGAGTGATCAACATTGAACACCTTTTCGTCATCATTGCTAGTGGCGAGGAAATCAAGAAAGTTATTACACAGAAGTAGGTGCCAAAACTGAGTGTTCACTTCTATTCCCCAACATCACTTAGCATTACTGCTCAAACCACTGCCCTGTACCATTGTTCACTCCCTCATATCTTCCTGTTCTACAAATGGCCACAGAGACATTAGTGACAAATAGACCATCTTTTGACTGACTCTTTTACAGGCTGTTTCAGGCATTTATTCTGTCGAACTGTCACAGTTTTACAACTTTACTGACTGCCACCATCATTTGAAAATGTGACAGCTTCAATTTTGTCCTTTAAAATATTCAAAGTAGCTGCACATGGTTACACTTAAAGATTTCATGTAAACAGACATGTTCATTATGTTATGTGAATTTGTTACCGAACAAATTTCCTGACTAGTGTTAAACTTTTACGGTCTATCACAAGAAAAAGATTTCACTCTCTGATATATTATATATCTACAAATCTGGGGAGACATAGTACAGATGTCTATCTAAAAGAACAATGCATAATGATATGGGTTCAGTACGGCGAGTGAGAAGTTTGTTTCAGCACAGTCAAATCCCACATTGTCATCATGTACCCACACCACGTCAAAAGTGAAAATTCCCAGAGAGACCAATTGTAGGCTCACAGAAGCTCACCACAAAGTAAGAGTCTAATTTTTAATTTTCTGACTTAAATTTTTCTGACTGATAAGAAAATACATTCAAAAAAGGAAAGAAGGAATAAAAAGACACCTGTTGTCGTAAATGAACAATGAACAGGGCTGCCAACCCCATCATGATCAAAACAAGGATTTCTCTAAAAAAAAACAGGGATTTTCAATCTAAAACGGATTTTACATACTATGAAGAATCCAATGCTGAAACTTGTTTTGCAGTATCTAATCAAAGAATTTATGCACATATTGTCAAATGCACAGTATTTTTAAACAATGTATAACCCAGGAAATATGTACAGAAAAATTCAGTCACTTTTTACAGTTAATTCCTTGGTATGTTGGTAGTTTGGTGAAAGTAAACACAACAGAATTTTCTGGTCTAGATCTAGATATATCATGTATATGTATGGTATATCAATACAAAATATGACAATGAAAGTACAATGTGAAAACAGGAGTGGAATCTGAGGTGAAATCCAGTATAATCGGGTTATATACATGTACATAATTATAGCAATATAGGTTGCAGCATACCATTAGATTAACCACATCTTTGCTCCTTCCATGTTTCTATATCCATTCCCCCTTCCCCTACCCAATAGAATACAATGTATTTTCATAATGATGTTTTGAGGTGATGCTAAGGAGAGCGGGGTTGGGATAGGCGGTGAGAAATCTGTGCAAGTTCCTGTCTCTGTGTGATATCGAACTTGGCGCACATCCTAAGGTTCTGTAGACAGCCAGTCAGCTTTTGTCCTTTGAAGTCAGAAACCCACTAGCCAGGCAGTCTAGGCCGATTACATAAGCCTAGGGTAGGACTGCAATCCCCCCTCCCCCTTTTCACCATATGGAGTGAGAAAATCTCGAAAGGAGGCTGGGTATTACCAGAGCCAATGCTCACGGCACTAACATATGACACAGCACTAGATATAGGCTAGATTTCAATACGGGCGAGACACTCAAAGCGACACGACCATCACTAGCCACTCAACGACATGAGGTCATCGGCCGCAACATTACACAAACACCCATTGTCCCTGCTGAGAAATCACATCGTGTGCATAATCTTGGCAAGAGTACTGCAAAACTCCGCTTTGATTGTGATAGATCTAGCGAACGTAGAGCTAATGGCCCGATCAAAAATGTAGATCTAGGCTACGTTCCGAATGTCACACCCACGACTAAGTAAAAAAAGTTCGTAAGTTTACTAATTCAGTGTTTTCATTTGTTATTACTATTATTATCATTTATGAGAAACCCGGGATTTTAAGCACTTTTCCGGGAGCCCCGGATTCATCTGAAATCCAGGAAAATCCCGGTTTTTCTGGGAGGGCTGGCAACCATGGGTTCAGTACGGCGAGTGAGAAATTTGTTTCAGCAAAGTCAAATCCCACATTGTCATCATGTACCCATGTAACACCAAAACTGAAACACCAAAACTGAAACTATACAGGTCTGTGAAGATGCCATGGAAGTTTTAGATCAGGAACAAGTTCTGCAGTGATTTCTTTATGTAAATGTCTTTGTTATATTTATTCTTACACATCTCTAAAGCCCCAGGACCATTTTTCAGTAAGTATCTTATTCTGTTCAATGTCATAACTATAGCAAATGTAAAATGATAATCATTCTGTTTCATAGTTCAACAAGTCTACAAATTTTTCTTCCATATGACCCATTGCCAAATAAGAGAAAATCCTATAGGTCATGTGGTACAAGTAAGTAAAATAAGCATTTTGCAGATCTCCCTAATCAATGTAGTGAATATAGCGTATATGTGAATGACTTAGTTATGAGCACACAAACTTTCAGGGCAATTGGTTATAAAAAAACTATTTTTTTAGACAATTGAATCGTAAAATCATAGTGTAAATTAAGTGAAAAAATCTATCATGAAATAGG
>JBCEWB010068508.1:0-13354 GCA_039654565.1 Peronia peronii | reverse complement strand
ACCATGTGCAAATAAAACCTGTTCGGGTAATGTGCATATAACTACTAGCCCAGCACACAGGTTAGATAGTTATGGACTTCTGTTCGTATTACAAGAGAACAGTCAGGATACGCTGGATTCTCTACAATTAAAAAAAAAAAAAAAAGGCTGAAAAATGGGGGAGTGTTGTGTCCAGCCATTTTAAGCTTACTTCTTTTTGCCAGGCAAAAGTGGTGTTTGACAAGCAGTGTAAAGAGGGAAGATATTTTTTTTGCATCCTTTGCTTGAAACATACACCATGAATTCTTTTTTAAAATTGGTAAAAGAGAAGGTTTTCTTCTTATTTCTATAACTATATCAAATTTTTCGATGATCAGTCTTTCAAATGACATGAAATAAAGTGATTTTTTTTTTCTTTCTTTACTCTTCTTGCTCAACATCTCTTGTGTCTGGCCAAAGGAAGTCATAGGGTTGGACACAACGATCTCCCATATAGCACCGATATAAAGAGAGAAAGAGAGAGAGAGAGGCGATGCTACAAACGGCAAATACGTTTTCCTTGAGTGACGATAAACTAAATCAGCCAAAATATCAACATCGAAATGCGCACGCTTTCCACATACCACATACTTTTTAACCTAAGCACCCCCCCCCCCCCGTGGGGCCCGGGGTATATACATGTAAATAGGTTCTTTGTTCCCACCTGCAGGCAGTGAAAGCCCGCCATCGGTGGCATGTC
This sequence comes from Peronia peronii, assembly GCA_039654565.1. Lineage (NCBI taxonomy): Eukaryota > Metazoa > Mollusca > Gastropoda > Systellommatophora > Onchidiidae > Peronia > Peronia peronii. The sequence goes on along the minus strand of JBCEWB010068508.1, from coordinate 12,636 downwards.
TCCCATTGAATGCCATCCTCGACATTCCAGGGGTGATATCTCTTCTCTCCCTTCTTACTCCAGCCTTCTGTTCCGCTCTCTTTCCTCCCTTCTTCTTGATGTGTAAAGATATCTTACCGTATATGGCACCATATAGCCGTGATTGTGCTGATGTGCCGTTAAACCCCAACGCAAACAAACAAACAATATCCTAAGTTCTGTTCTCCCACCCCGTTAAGATACATATTTGAGAATAAATAGATCTTGGGTTGTTTACTAGTTAAAGAAAAACTAACAAAACTGGCATCATAGAGGGGAAAAGTGGAAATAAATAACACAGAGGATAAAATATCAATGACCATCTTATCAATAATTAGCATGTAACCGATTCATTTATCCCTGCTCAGGCTTAGACAAAGCCTAACCTTTCTTCATTAAGGAGAGAAGGGGGACGGAGGGGAGGGAGGGGGCTGAAAACTTTTTGTTGTTGTTTGTTTTGCCTTTAACGTTAGGTTATTTTGCTGTGTGCATATGTATTTGTCATGTTTGTCTGATTCAGAACATATTCTTGGAAACTTGCTAGCTTGTCTGACTGCCATGGAAAGACCGCCATCTTGGATTTTGCAGTGTTTGTCAAAATCTATTTCCCCTGTTACTACCACACCAAATCGTTCCAAACTTTGCATGTTATTTTTAACATATAATATCTGAATTATGTCTTCAGGGAAATTGAGTTTCTTTGATTTTTTTTTTAAATGAATTTTAGAAAATGCCATATGTGAAAAATGTACAAAATTGGCCTTGTAAATCATTAGCTTTTTTTTTTTTGTTTCATAAAGTTAAACACTTACTAGAACAAGCTTCTGCCATTTTGTTTATTATGTCAAGGAAAATATATATGTGAAATAGGATGAAAATATGTTGGTAAGTTCTGGAGGAGATAGAAAAATAAGACACAAAAACAGTTTCAAGAAAAACGCAGAAAACGAGATAAAATACACTGAGAAATTTCCGTACACACAAAACTCTATGATTTGGCAGAGATGACATCGAAGTAACCATATGTTATAAAATATGAAGCCCTCTCTCTCTAATGCCCCCAGGAGAGCTTTTTGTTGGGTCTATAATGTGGCCTTGGCCAATATTTACTATTTGATACTCATGTAGAAACACTTCCTTGCTTTCACTTCATTCTGAATGAGTAAGTTCCCAAACCAAAGTCCACGGAGTTTTTTTAAACAGTGGATATCCTCACAAACTCGTGTTGAATTAAGTAATTGCTGTTTTCAATAGGAACAGAATAAACGAGTTCCCTCATTTTGATAGGAAATTTTGCTGAGTTTTGACTAACCCCCATCTATAAAAAATTCTGCAATAAATAACGTTTTAGTCAAAGGAACATTCTGGACCTGTAATCTGTTACATAAATGATAGCTCTTTGTAAAAACACAAAAAAAAAGCGAGCGAGATTTTGACCCGAAATTGAAAAACCCTTGAAAAAAAAAAAAAAGAAAAGAAAGAAAGAATCAGCGCAATTTCTTCCACGTATGTAGTTATATTTATCTGATATTTTCCTGTTGTTGTCCATGTTGTTTGTCTGTTTGTTTTCTTTATTAATTATATATGTATTTTTCTTCTTTTTTTTTTCTGTCAGTTCTACTCAAGTAAACAGTTTCATGTACTATTTATCCCAATGGCTTGGAATTTGCTAGTGACGCGTTGTCTGTGTGAAAAAGAATACCTGTCCCAACAATGGGTAGATAAATGCTGGAGACACCAGTCGAAGTCAAAGTGGTTTGAAATTGATTTACCCGGAGTAACAATAATAAACTGCCTCCTTTCCTGGAAGCTGGTTAGCAATGAGTACTACAAAACACATACAAAGATTAAAATGCAGAAGACAGATATTTATATCTTTTATATCGATTTATTCTACATAATGTTTTTGTGAAATAAACGTCACGTTGATCTCACAGAATTCGTCCCTTGAAATTCGGCTGGTGGCAGTTACACTTTTTTTTTGTTTGGTTACAAACTATATTTGTCAGGCGAAATAAATAACAACGTGTTCTAGAGTTAAATATTGCAGGAGAAGAAGATAGCTCAGAATATATCTGCAGAAAATTACCAAATTGGATGCTACTATTGTGAAAGAAATAAAAAGCGAAACAACGTAGTTCATTGCATTGTTGGAAAGAGCACAACCAGGTAATACTATTTTGAAAAATGCAACGGTGGAACAATATGCTATGACCTAGCTGTATCACACGAAACATGATGAGTTGTCCATCTAGCGAAGTCAAACAAATAAACGGACAAACAAATAATCAAACAAATTCTCACGCTTGGGCATTAGAAAACCACCCGTAGGAGGTTGAAAGGCGTGCAGAGACCGGTTGGGCCGCAGTCGATGTTTGGCTGCATAGCAAAATCATGATAGTTCATCTTCGACTAAGCACAGATCTGGAAATCCCCGGCGGAGTGTTTGTACCCCCTACTGAAAATAGAACACTCACTTACGTGTATTACGCTCCACTACGAAATCCCACAACACTAGTTGAACGCAAAACTTCGGGAAAAAAGCGACGCCGAAAGTACGTCATACTTTGTCCTACGTCATTAAATCATTAACACTACTTACTACTACTATTATTTGGAGGGCATCTAGCTTCAGTAGAAATACAGAGAAGAGTTTTAGTCATACATTTCCTACCCACCGGAAACAGGGTCATACCGAAAAGTGAGGCAAATTTGTGAATGGTTTGGAGTGTTTGTACCCCCCTGCGCCGGTATTTCCAACCTTTCGCTTGGTCGGAACAAATCTATTCGGACCGACCTTTCAAAAAAAAAAAAAAAAAGAAGAAGAAAAAGAAAATGAAACGTTACAAATCCAATCTATGTCGTCACCTTTAATAGGCTATAAAGTCCCCCCCCCCCCAAAAAAAAAAAAAAAAACTTTCAACAGAAATGCCAAGCTCATAGAAAGCATTAGTGCTTTCTCTACGCCTCGTCTGAGAAAAGTAAACTTTTTATAAGAATTTTGCACGATATCGGAGGAGAGAAGCTGAAAAAAATCACTAGAATAAACTATGACTATCAATGATCTCTCCAAAGTTTTCCCTTCAGTTTTTGTCGCTGTGTGAAGCAGCGATTATTTTTCTTTACCAGGGGGAGGAGAGATAGGGAAAGGAATGGGGGCCGTCTTAAACATTTTTTAATGACCAAATTTCTTTTTCATCACTGTTTGATTATTCCACACAAATTCAAATACAGCTCTCCACAATTTCTTAAGACTACCCATTGCATCAATTAATTCTTTAATAATAATAATAATAATTAACAATAATAATAATAAAAATAACAAAACAAAACTTTGCATCTTGTTAACAAGGTATTATATGAGAGATCGGGGGAGGGGAGTGGGGGTGGGGGTGGGGGGGGTCGGGGGAAACTATATAAAACTGGAGGGTCAATGCGTCACTGCAGGAGGAGGGTGTTCGCATCATCCGGTATGTGCATCGTGTCAGATTGCACCAATTTGCACCAAAATTGGCTGAGTTCTTCTGGACATAAATCTATTATACAGAGATCACCAATATCCCGGGAAATCCCCTCGATCCGCAACCTTAGTCTTGCCTCTGCTGTTACAGTGGGTAGGAAAGTTATGACTAAGGCTCTTCGCTATGCGTGATGGACTCATAGCCTATGGAACCTAGATGTTCTTCAGATAATAATAGTAGCGAGTAGTGTTAATGATTTAATGACGTGGGAAAACGCCTGATGTACTTCCGCATTAGGTTTTTCCCTAAATCTTGTGCCTACTATTGGCCAATTTTGGTTCAAATTAGTGCATTTGATATGGTGAATACACAGGCAGGTGACGCAAACATCCGCCCAAACGCACTAACCTCCATTCCTCTATCTAGATTTCCGTGAAAGAGAAGTTTTCACAAAAAAGGCGTTTTGTCAAAATGCTTTAAGGATAGCTCAGGTTTGGTCTTAATAACAACCTGGAAACTGGAGGCGGTGGAAGAACAGTACATGCATATGATTATCAGGCCAGAGAAGTCGGGGGCGTAAATTAGAACTGAAAATAACAAATTTTAAGAGGGCAATGGCTTAGTGTTTGTGAAACGTGATAAAATACTCGCCAAGCAAAGAGCTGCTCCTTCCTCCGACTCGAACTCTCCCGGAAGTTTTAACTGAAAAGGTGCAATTTCTGATGAAATCTGAAAAATAAATGTTAATTTTAAGTTTGAATCTGTGGGTCTAATGTCTTATTGTCTTAACAAATAAGGCAGATATTGCCCTGGGTCTAATCTTTACCACAACAACAACAACAAAACAACAACAGCGGCAGCAGCAGCAGCAACATCAACAACAGAATGTCGCAGCTAAAGACGTTGAAACTGTTTGCCCTTACTATAACTCAAGTTTGATAAAAAATGATTGCACTGTGTTTTAAACTAAAACTCCAACAACGACATTTTTAGCCTCATTGAAAGTGAAACACGATTCAATAAAGTAAGCTTCAGCTGAACTCTGGAATCAAGCTTTCAGATCATAAATAGACGACAAAAAAGGACTTCCTTTTGACCATTATCATTATTATTATTTTATTTTACAATATATACATATATACAGATTTTAAATTCCAAGTTTGTAACCGGGAAGCAATGCCAAGGCTTAAAAGGATTTTCTCAGGAAAGTCACATTGCTGAGAAATAATCTAAGCTAAACATTGTGTGGGCTTCTCTTTTCTAGAAATGCATTTTCCATTTTGAATTTTCGGTTTGTTTTCTGTACTTTTCTCACAGAGATGTCGCGCCACTTCTCCTGTATTACGGGCTACTTGAAGATGCCTATATTGAACCTTTCGAAACAGAGTTTTTTCGCCAAAATTAAAAAATCAAACGAGTTTATAACACGTTACGAAAAGACAGAAAGAAAGTAGCTCTTAAGGTTATGAGCTTTAGAATGGGAGAACAAAAATTACATAATCATAACCCAGAGAGCAATTGATGCATATATACCGTTTCCCTCTCTTCAGGTCACAATACCCTTGCTCGTCTTAAATGCAAATTCTTGCTGTAAGAAAGGATTTTTTAAGCATATGCTGTAATACCTCTACAGATTAAAAGCACGGAGTGCTTTTGGCAGGACAAAACTGAGAGTGATAACTTTAATTAACAATATAACAGGTCATCATGTGTGCCTTCATGAAACTAATAAAAGCGCTTAAAGCACGTTTCTCAACATCGTGCATAATCAACACGTGATTTTGACATACATATTGCATATCTTATGGGACTTAACAGGTCTGTCTAGTTATTGTTTCATTGGCGTCATAGCTGTTGATAATATTTGTTCTAATAGGGAAGGAGAAGTCCATGCTGGCCACTGGAGATCAAAAGCTTCTCATTGTCAAGGAATTTTTACTTCAAGCCTTTTGTCTTTTTTCTATTAAAGTCGACGGATTTAGTCAGCCACCGGGTGCAAAAAACCTCAATAGGTTGAGATTTATGTTTTTTCCGGGATTTGAATAGCAATTCCCAGATCTCAGAGTTTTGAAATGACTTCTCAAGTACAGTGGTTATCGTAACGACAGCCAAAAGTTTAAGCTCCACACGACCTGCCAGCCAGAACGTGGTCAGACTTCGACTGGCTGATTTAAGAGGGAATTTCTTGAGCTGATGTACTCAAGTCTCACAGTGTAGCCAGTGAGAAATGTTATTCTCTTGTTATTTCTTTCCTTTGTTTGCTCGGTGTTGTATCTTTCCCACGACAGTCAGTGCCATGTTAGAGCAGAGACCATAACTCTGCCAACCAAGTGTCATAAATATAATGAAATATCCTATATGTTTTCTAACAAAATCTCTATCAATATATAAGTATCAGAGAATATGATTATTGATCATGCCTTTCCAGCTCTAGGGCAAACCTGAAAATTGTGATTTTGCATTGTTGTAGTAAAACAAGAACTTTTGGTTTGAAATTCAGAGAATATGTTATTTGAATTTTAACCAAAACTTTATCAAGTTCTAGTGTTACTGATAATGTCAGGTATATAAAAGCTTTCGTGTTAAGGTGATAAATATCTGTAAAATGCATCTAAAGGCCTTGAAATCTGACCTTAGCAGATCCGAACCCACGGCCTCTGAAAGCCTAGATTTGAAGCAGCCTGTCGGACAAAGCTTTTCCCACTTTGGCTAGTAGATTGTTGTACAGACCGAGGCAGAGAGATATAGAAGGAAGATCAGAGGCAAAAATTCTACCGAGAGCAATGCCATAGTTTTCCCAGACTATAAGATACCAACGCAGTCCAAGTCTTATCAATTCGGGCTCTGAGGGATCAAACAATCTCTAAAATGATCTATGAATATTGAATCAATTTCAAGTTGTAAGATTTCTGACAGATTTCTTATCTCCCGTTTACTACTGATGAGACTGGTGAAATAAAAAAGGGGGCGATCTGTGTTTGTCATATGACCAAGCAGTAAGAAGGGGTCAGGGCAGACAAGGGATGTCTTGCATCCATTGATCCAACTAGTTTTGTCAACTTGTTTGATGCTATGAGATTCCGATTTGGATCAAATTTCCACAATGTAACAATCGTAGTTTTTTGTGGTCTGTCATGACAAAGAAGTTACCGTGATAACAATGATGACCATCTAGATGGTGTTTGCACATAATGAACATCAAACTGAGAGAGTTCGTTATCCGAAAGTCCTGCTAATTGTAATCGATTTCTTTAGTATTCTTTCATTGTTTGGGGAGTGTGCCGAGTATACATGAGCGCGCTACAACATAGTTAAATAATCTATATAGCGCGATATCAACAATGCAAGCAGACAGCCCAAGGTAAATCCTGTTATGTTCGCATTCGACAAACGGTGCTGCCATTTACAAGGACGACCAGTGATTTAATATATATTTTCTTGTATCACAAATACCATCCATACATATTTCATACCACAAAGAACTTGTTCAATGCAAACCAGAGTAAGGTTTACGTTTCATCGTGTACATTGTTTCGTTAAACATTGCCATAGATCTTTTTGCACATTCTAAGAAGTACGGACATGCATAATATATGAGCTGCTGAACACACACAAAAACAAACATACAACTCTTAGTTGTCCTAAGATAGAAATGATCTGATATTCACTCAAGGAAAAAAGAGAGACAAAGAGAATACCACTAAGTCCATGTAGTACCACCCATGATACCTCTATACTGTAGAGCAAGGACAGAGAGAGAATTAGTCCCACATTGAAAAGGTCAGTTTCAAGATGCAAGGTTTCTATCTTGCCTGAGGGTCCAGCAAGGATGATCACTGGCAGCGGTTAATGAGCTTCAGAAGAGAAACAAAAAATAAGATTTATATGGACGAACAGTGACGTTTGAACTCTCGTACAACAGAACTTTGCCGATATCATTAGATTTGCATTTATGGCAAAACAAATTACACTCTTTCACACAGCAACAAACAATCAAGCAACCAATCATCCATGCAATCAACCGACCAAGCAAGCAAGCAAACAACAACCCACCCACCCACCAACCCACCAACCAACCAACAAACCAACCAACCAACCAACCAACCAACCAACCAATTAACCAATCAACTAACCAACTACACTTGGCTAAGGCTCTGTTCTATTGAGGCGAAACATTCAAAGTTGTATTTATCCAGTACACAACCTTTCTCCTCTCCGCCTTTTTTTTTTTTATGAAATGGCAATTCCTGTTCTCCTGTCTTTAATTCACAAGCTCTATTACTTAGAGTTATAAGAATAAGATGTCGCAAAGTTTGGACTGGCGCTTTCTAACTTTACACTGATTAAACGAATTTTGTTCACACATGAATGCAGTTTCAAAGAAAGAGGAAAGAACAACAAAGAGACAGAGAGGGGGAGGGGGGGCACAAAAGAGAGTAAATGACGGAGAGAAAAGAGAGAGAAACAAAATGAGAGATAGAGAGATAGATAGATAGATAGAGAGAGAGAGAGAGAGAGAGAAAGGGAACGACAAAGGGTTGCATAACGAATAGGAGTAATGGTATACGTAGAACTAACTATACTATGGTAACAGACATTTTTTATAAACATTTTTTGTCTGTGTCTAGTGAGATCGAGCAATATACTACAAACTTTCATCTTCCTATATTTTAAATTTGTTGATAAGATTTTTTTTGAAAAAAAGACAAAAATCTTACTTTCTCATATTTTTAGTACAAATTTATTCTTATTTTTTTTTCTCCAGCCAACTATCCCATTATATATACACAGCTATTCTCCCATGCATCTATCCATGCATGCATTAATAAATTTATGCGACCATCCATTCATGCCTCCACGCAGCGATCCATTCATTTATCCATCAATCCATTTATCCATCCATTCATCCAATCATCCATTTACCCATTCATCCATCCATCCATCCGTCCGTCCATCCATCCATCCATCCATCCATCCATCCATCCATCCACTCATTCATTTGCCCCTCCATCTTTTGTCCACTCAACATTCCCTCCATCCATCTATCATCTTTATTCTGTTCCAGAATAACAATTCATGGATTAAAAAAAAAGTAAAATAAAATTCTCCTCTGTTCCATATTCGTCCATCCGTCATGGGAACTGGCAAACCATTAGTAACTAATCAATCTTTGTTCACTCACTGCTCCCATTTCTTCTATTTCAGAGACGCAAACGGAACAAGTGGAAGCCATAAAGAACCAGGAAAAACACCGTCGTTGAACAGGACATCGCTACAAAAAAATTTGAACCTCTGTATTTTGGAAGAGAAGTAACGACATCATTCTAAATAAAATCAAAAAGGGAAAGCAACACCGCGTTTAGAAGAAAATAACGACAAATTGCCGTGTAGCAGTAACGTTGTCCGTCCCATAACAGCAAGCTAACCTAGTCGATGGACTAACAAAAAGAAGAAAAATCCAGTGTTTCAATTAAGACCTAGAGAGAGATCAAACGAAGATCCAACGAGCGCTGTATTTACACAGGGCTAACCAAGAGAAAAGAGAAAAGAAAAACAGAAAGACACTTATATCTGAACTGACTCGTTGACAAGAGAGAACAAGACAAGAGTGATAAAAAAAAAGACTCGATTGTCATACAGACTTGGTAAGAGAAAGGAAAACAACCATTGACAACCTTGCGCCAGATTCGACAATTCCAGACGAGTTGGTCCAGGGCGGTTCTCGGCCTTGTCAAGAGTGATACCGAGGGCCATTTTTTGCCTGCTAGTTAGAAACTGCGTTGCCAGACTTCCAGGTCGTTTTCTCCCCCTGGTTTTTCTTTGCGTCCAGCCGCAGCTACAAGGTGAGTTATCACAAATTTACACATTTTTTTTCCTTTTTTCATTCAGTGAGCTTTCTTTATATTTTAAAAAAAAATTATTTTTTTATATTGAATATCTTTTTATTTTATCTGGTCTAAATGTTAACTCATGCTTTCTTTATGTCTACTTATCATTCCACTGGAAGAGTTTATCATTCTGTAAGAGATATTTCTCCTTCCCCCATTCCTCACATTGAGTGCCCATCTATCTGCCTGTCGATCTGGCGATTAGTACGTCCATCCGTCTGTCTGTCTGGCTGGCTGTCAATCTGTCTATCTTTCTGCTTGTCTGTCTATCTGTCGATTTGTCTGTTTACCTCTCTATCTCTTTGTTTGTCTATCTCGTTCTTTGTCTGTCTGTTTCTCTCCCTATTTTTCTTTCAGCACTTGGCCTATACCCTGGTCCTCTTGTGTATAACTCTCTGATTCAGAGAAATTATTAATTTCACCTCACGCTTTGTTTAATCTTTCCCATATGATTCCATCCAAGCCTTGTTCTGATTTCTAGTTTTACCAATTTCCTTTCGTTTTTACTCATTTCTCTAATTCGTTCTTCTCTTCCTTCCGATTCCTTCCTTCGTCTCTCTTTCTGTTATTCCATAAGATTGCTTTTCTTTTATTACTTCCGTTCCTGCTTTTGAGCAATTCACTTCTATTTTCCTTTTTCTGTTCTTTGTTTTTTTCACTTTCCACATCTCACTTCAACTAATATTTTTGAAAACATAACAACAGCAGCAGCTCCGACAGCAACAATAACAACATCGCTATCACCATTACACCACCAACAACAACAGTAATAGTAATAGCGTAAACGAAAACTCAACACTTGATTCTTCCACTAAAAAAAATTGTACCCTATTTTTTCAATCTTTTTTTTTTTTAGTAGACATGCAATGCAAACCATCGGTCCAAAATTATAAGATTTTTTAAGGAAAGATTAGGTCAAAAATTAGTGCCAAAAGAAAAAAAAACACAGAATAATATAAAATAAGATTTCTGAAAAAAAAAAAACAAAACTTTTTCTCACATTATCTTTTCTTTCTAAAGTATTTCATGTCTTATCGTTTTCTCTCCCGTAATTAACAAATGTCAATTAATTAATTAATTAACTAATTAATAAGTAATTAACTTCAACTTCTGTCGCCTGAAATCTCATATATTGCTCATCACACAATAATAAGATTAAATCATTGTGTAACGACCGGGAAGCATGATGACACAAATCATGTTTAATGCAGCTTCCATGTTTTATGGAGTCACAGCACTGCAGCTTGCTATCGACACTGGGGTGGTTGTCTACAGATGTATCATTTCAATGTAACATGACAATATTTTTATGCCTGACGTGAACGTTTCCTGCGACGTATCTTGTCCATGTGAAACTGTTGAAAGACAATGTGTTTTATGTACATCAATAAGTATTTTGTGAATGAAATATAAACGCTCGAAGGGTTTTCACAGTTTTGGTTCTACTGACCTCGGCATCCACTGACATCAAATTAAAATTTCATGTCATAGTGTGAACAATTTCCCTGATCACTTCAGACGTAGAAATGTCCTCTCATTTTGTTATGTCTCTGCTACAAACTTGATAATTTGTCTCTTTTTTGTCCACAGGGAAGTACGCAAATTATTTTCAATTTAGTTTCTTTTTACACTGTATCTTAAATTTGTTCTACCCAGTTCATAACTTTCTTTTCTTAAGTGAAAAAAAAAAAGCGTACCAGATCAGATCCGTAGCTATTTGTTTGATAAAGTGTAGTGAGAGCATTTTGGCCAGGAAAAAAATCCGGGATCTTTGGGAAGACCAGAAACAATAGAAAAAAAAAAGATACAGTGACCACCATGAAGGAGCCAGGCCGTCTTAACAATTGCAAATCATTATCCTTGAGCGATCGATCATCCTAAAGAACGCTACAACCATCATCACCAGTACCAGAATTGTTACCATTATCTCCAAGATCATTCTCATCATCATATTTTACGCTATCATCACTATCACTTAAAGAAAATGACTTACAAATAATTTCATCATTTCAGCAGTACTACCCATCTCTGAATGCATACCTGAAGAATGATATGTCGTAGCTATAAAAAATTCTTTATTATTCCTTCGCCAAACATTCTATAGATCAGTAGGCGTTAGGCGATAAGCTACTCACTTAATTGCTAGAAAAGAAGTGTGCGATCGAAGGAGAATCGTCGTCGTCGTCGGCATCCGTTCGTTTCGAGAGACGATGGTATAGCGCTAGGATTGGGGATGGCATCTTCTAGAGTGGCTGCGGAGCCCCACCCTAGAGTGGCAGTCTCGCGAACAGTTGTTGCAAATAAAGGGGGTTGACACTGCCACAGAGGCTGCCCTTGCCTTTCTCCTTGCCCTCTTGTCCGCGAGCTGGTCGTTTCTGGTGGTTTCTGCCCGCTCCACTCCCTGATGACTTGAAATTGAGCTACTCAAAGAAATATTTTTTTTTTAAATGGGATAAAAAAATAACAATAGCCATTAACAGAAGTGGCATTTAGGTGGCCTTTAACTCTTGTGACGTCAATAGGAAAATGTCAGGCGTTGACGAGGCCGAGATTTAAGCCCAGTGGCGAAAGTTGTCGGCTCCATTGAAATGTTAAGAGAGTGGAAGGCATAGAACGAAGGATAAGATAAAGAGACACAAGCAATCGCAAAGAGCTGCTAGAGGAAAGGCCGTGATAACATGGATAATAGCAGTTCGAAGTTTTTCATATTTGAAAGATAGGCTGGATTCTTTGTAATAAAAGATAAAATAACTCTTTTTAATTGATATAGAACCATAGGAATTGAATAAAGTAAAAGAAAACAATTCTTAAAAATTCTTTCTTAACCCCCCCCCCTCCCCTTTTATATTTTTGAACTTAAGGGATTTACAGAATTGACCTGTAACTTATAGCACAACTCTACACTTTCCACCTGGAACTAGCAGAGGCTTCTCAAACGATAAAGAAAAAATTTGCTTTGATTACAACCCATCTGCTGCAAAGATGTCAAAAAGTTATTGTTGTTCGATTCTTGAATCCAGCTGAAGTGGATGATGACAACAAAAACACCGCCATTTATAGAAGAGAAGATAACACGAAAGGAGGGAAGAGGGAGCTCAAGACGAGTTTGTCCACAACGGTTCTCGGACCTGTCAAGGGTGATATTAAGGGCCGTGTTTTGACTGACATTTAAAAAAAATATTTCTTTGAGTAGCTGATAGATAGATAGATAGATAGATAGATAGATAGATAGATAGATAGATAGATAGATAGATAGATAGATAGATAGA
>JBCEWB010068507.1:0-29833 GCA_039654565.1 Peronia peronii | reverse complement strand
ATGCAGGACCCGCGAGTCGATCCCGGCCCGTTTTCTCCGTGAGCAGACGCCATACCACAGAGCCACTGCGTCCCCCACGTTTCAGCAGAGCGCTGTGCATCTATTTATAGTACAGGGCTACATTTCCCTGAACGAAAGGGGACATCACTATCGTTTTCTGTATAATTTTGTCTTCCGCATACAACTATTATGTTCGGTGAATGGCGGAGCTGGCTGCTACATACACTGTCATCAGATGTCTAACTAACCATCTTAGATTGCCAAAAGGATCGCAGTCTTTTAAATTAGATCTAGGTAATAATCAGTAAAAAGAGTTATTTTTTTCATTTCAACTACAATAAGTAGGAAGATGTCCCAATTGTTCAAAAAATATAACTGGACTTCCTACTACATCTATAGATAGCAGCAAATCAGACCAAAATAATCGTTGCGAAATACTCCTTAAACCACGTCAGAGAATGGTTAAATTTGTCCCCTGTATTTGTCATCAATGTTTCATTTCTCCACAAGGATTTACACAATTAAGAAGTTGTATTTCAGTATCATACCTAGACCTGAGAATTTAAATAAAGATTAAAAGGAGCCTTACTGTTTTAGTTTAATTCCATCTCTAACAGACCACTGTGAAACAGGGTAAGAGCTGATATTCTTTGGACTAAATACATGTATTAATGTTTCTTTATGTAGACTTGTACTGAAATTTTAGTAGTCCAGACAGAATGTTTTTTTTTTTTCCCTTTGATAGCTTGAGAATGAGTTATTAGCTTCCTACTGTATGTCATTGTAAATTGAAAAACCACTGCAGCCCTAGACCCTGTAAAAATTTTGCCATTGCCAGTAGTGGAAATGTATGGATAATAAAACTTCATGAAAGCTAAGAAAACTTGACAAATTGTGATTTTTTCTTTCTTCTTCAAATTGAGTCTTAACTCTTTAATTTGTTGGCTATAGAGTAATAGTTGTCTGCGAAACTAACAGCATTGATTTAGAATCATGGAAAGACTGAAACAAATACTCACACCTTTGATCTCTGAGTAGCTAAAGTGGTTTCTCTGGATTAGAAAATTTGTAATAAATGAAATGTAAATCAGAAAATGCATGGAACACACAGCGAACATTGTCTTTTCATGAGCTAAATGATTTGTTTCAGTCTTCAGGCATTAGGAAAATTGACAGTGTATGAATCTGTTCAAAGATTAGTGGGCATTCAGCTCAAACAGAGTTAATTAACACTAGGAGAATTGGGCCAAAAATTAATTATAATTACACCTCCTTACTCTTTTGACCACAACTGTGTGTATAGATTTGTTAGTGGCCATATTGATCATTCATATTACAAATCATTTTCAGTTTGTCTTTGAATTATATAATACATGGCGGATCTGAGACCACTTAAAGTTACAACTGCTATCCATATGTCCCTGTTCAAAGACAAGGAAAGTGATTTTCAGTTGTATTCCTGACAACTAAACTATGCAGCGTTTGTAATTTTTTTATAAAGAATGCATTTAGAACATTTTTAACTTTCATAAAAATAGCTAAATGTTTGTATTAAGATAACTTCATGAAGTTTAAATTAATTCATTGTCAATGCCATGTGCTGTAAAGTCAGAGGGTGAACAGTTGTCATGTAAAATTAAAACTGAGATTGTTGCTGGGAAAACTGACGAGGTCTGATCAGATTTTTCCTTCTTTATTTTCATATTTATGTTGATGCATATCTATCTGACTGTGCATCATAATTCTACTCTTGGCAGATTGATCAGATTGAATTTAAAATGTCCCACTATGGAAATCCGCCCTCTGGGGCACCCCCCTATCCATCAGGTCAAGGTCAGGCACCATATCCTGCTGGAGATGGATTTCCTCAACTAAAGAAACCTGGAAGTGCTACAGGTAGGAAGGATTGATGAAATGGGCATGAAGGGAATAGGGGAACAAAATGAAGAGTTTTGTTTTGTTGTGTTATGTTTAAGTCTAGAAGTGTCAGAGGGGAAGTATTGGAGTATCAGTGTTTCCAATATGACATTTATTCATTCATAAAATAAAAGGCAAGAAATGATGAAATGTGTATTGACAATATGAGAAAGTATCTTGTGACTCCATTGTTTCTGTTTTATTTGGAAAGTAATTCAAAATGGAAAAAATGTCATGAATAAAAGCTTTGAGCAGATTTTCTCATGACACTTTTAGAGTTTTAAAAACAGGAAATAGCATCATGTCATTTCCCAGGAATCAACAATAGGTATTGTTCCGCAGTTATTTGTTGACGCGGTGATATCAAATTACTATACATATATATATATATTTTTATGTGACTGATCAATGAGCGCAAGTGATGTTCATCAATGAGACTAAGTACTAGTTCAAGAATGAAAGCTTTCCATTGATTTATTATGAAAAGAACAGCAACAATAAGGAAAAAAAAACTGTATGTGTGGAGATTTCTTAACTCAATTCATAGTGTGAATATGCACAGATTTGCAAAAAATGTTTTATATCTTCTGAAAAGTTAAACAGTTTTCTAGAGACAAGTTGGTTAGCCACTCCTTAAACTTATTAAGTCATGGAAAAAATGAATAAAGTAGCAACACTTGCAATAACAATACCTAATTAGATTGTTGCAAAATAGAGAGTGTAACAGAAGATTATACCTGTATGAGATATGTGTGGCTTTGAAAATTTCTTAATGCTTATTTTCATTTGATAACCGAAGGGAGATTTCTACCATTTTACAGCCTAACATTAGCATTTTGCAAAGACATAGATAGACTTTATAAACATGGTACTAAAATTATTGTAATTTTGCATTTTTTTTTTCCTTTTGTTCAGTCATAGTGGCCACACATTATCTTGATGTATTAATAATGTCATTGGTAGCTTGACAATCTGCAAGAATTTTTATCTTATCAATGTTACAATCTGTCATGAGCTTTCTTTCTGGATGTTGAATGGGTGTTAGATGTGACGTTATAAGTGGCCATCAGACGGTGAATGCGGATGAGACACACACAATGATGGAGAAATAACAACAGGAATCCTCACATCGAAATGATGCAGAATTTATTACAGGTGCTTGATATCAGTACAAATTTCAGCAGCTGTCTAGCTCCGATGCACACAGCTCTCACTGCATTCCACTTCTCTCACTGCAGTACACTTGTCCTCCCTCGCTCTCCGGCCAAGCCCTCATATTATATACTATGCGGAACATTCTCCCTGTAGAATGATGTCGAATGTACTATACGTGACCTACTTCATGCAACCACTGGGTCCTTCTCAATTAAACGCGACCTTCGCTGCACGCCGCACACTTGCATAGGCCCAGCACACAATTACAATCAACTGAACATTGCTCACAACACACTCGCGTATACCCCGCATGCACTATCATGATTTGTTACACAATCTCCATGCTCATTCTGTTGTTTCCTTTATCGTTAAAATCAGTAATTGTTGTCAGTTGTCAAAGCCAAACATCCATATATAATATCAATAATATTTGGAGTGAATCAGATAGTAGTTAGAGGGGAGTCTCACAAGTTCGCAAATGACATCTTGCAGTTGTAGCAATCATAGTCTTGGTATTACAGATTTAATGTGTTCATTCTGTTCTTTTCCTAGTTTAAATAGTGGATGTTGTTAGTTGTCAAAAACCAGGCAGCAATATTGCTATTTAATTTTTGGAGTCTTGAGTGAGCCAAAAATTATAGGAGCTGGGGCTATGAGTTTGCACATATTGCACAGTTGTAGTATTCCAGAGTTGTTTATGATGATCACAGTCCCTGACATTACAGATTAGATGTCACTTTATCACAAGACAACTCACATTTTTTCAGGACCAGCACCAGTACCTGCACCTCGTTCAACTACAGGAGCAGGGCCGGGTCCTTATCCACAAGGTCAGGCTCCTTACCCACAGCAAGGCCCAGGTCAGGCTCCTTACCCACAGCAAGGCCCAGGTCAGTCTCCCTATCCCCAACAAGGTCAAGGTCAGGCACCCTATCCCCAACAGGGTCAAGGACCTTATCCCCACCAAGGTCAAGGACCTCCACCTCGACCATCACAAGGACCTGGTCAAGGTCAAGCACCTTATCCTCAGCAAGGTCATGGTCAGGCACCTTATCCTGGTCATGGTCAAGCACCTTATCCGCAGAGTCAAGGTCAGGCACCTTACCAACCTGCGGGCCAAGGACCATATCCCCAACAAGGTGGAGCACCACCTCCACGACCAACAACAGGACCAGGCCAATGTCAGAGCCCATACCCTCAGGCCCAAGCACCTTACCCAGGTCAGGGTCAGCCAAGTCAAGGTAAATAATTATGAAATGCAGAAAATACAGAAAGGGATCTCTGTCCAGTAAGAATATTTCTCAGTTAAACTTATAAGCATCAGTATTTACCACTGAAGCCAGTACACACTACAAGTACATAATGTTTACATCTTACACAACTTTCTTGCTGGAATGTGATACGAGGTGAATCCTCTTATAATCATGAAAAATGATTTAAGTTTCTGTTGTTATTTCTTTATTCAAAGTATCAAGACCTACTACTTTGACCTGTTGAGACTTCAAGAGGTTCAAGCAAAAAATCTGCACTCTATAATATCAGATTTTTTAGGAAAATTTACTGGACACTTGAGGCATAGAAAGGAAAAAAATCGTGAATCAGGCAACTAGAATGGTAGGAGAAAATAAAAATTAGTGCAGATTCAAACATGCTTAGAAACAAGAAAATTTGGGGGAAATTGTCCCAGACTAAAAATTCTTAGCTCAATGCCATCGCTGACTTATGCCAGGGAAATTTGTGCACATGGAGAAGTAAGAATTCTGAATAATTATATACAAACTATGATTATTGCGAGATTTGTGGTTGCATTTTTTTCTCATTGTCAATCTAGCATGAAAGAACAAGTCTTACTTTTATTAACTAGTTAGTTGCATTAGTAGATTTCCTCAGTCAAAGGCCTTATTCTGTCAGGCATTGAAAGTTTGCACATTAAAAGTCTATTCATTTAATTGATGCTGACCTTAGGGCAAGGACCATACCCAGGGCAGGCTCCACCACGTCAAGGATACCCAGGTCCTCATGCTGCTGCCCCTCCTCCTGGTGGATCTCAGCCTGGCTATGCAGCACCACCAGGTACAGTACACTGTTTTCTCACTGCGAAGCTGACTGAATGACCATGTGGACAGACTATGACATGACTCCTTGGCCCTGACATATAGTTTAGATTGTTAGAAAGGAACACTGCCTTTATTGTAGATCTAGACTTACATTTAGGTCTCCTAGGAACCATGATCTAGTAGTGTAGTTTGTGTCTACTTTTATCCTTGAAAAGAGACTATCAAAATCTGACATATTGTCCTACAAGGGAATGCCATTTTGGAATTGAAACAACTGTATTTAAGTAACATAACCATTTTGGATTAGTCAAGAGTTAACAGCCAATCTAAATAATTGCCAATGAGCACAATGCAGAATACAGACAGATTGCTGTAATCATGTATGTAGATAAGAAAGAGTCATAGCATTATTAGCAGAATTTTACCTGTTTCACCGACATAGTTGCATGCCGTGAAGAATACTGGGGTGATAACTTTTGTCATGTGAAATTTTTGTCTTTGCAGTTGAGTTTGCATAACACTAAATAAACAACAGCAACAACAACAATAAAAAAATCAGGGCAAACAGAAATGGTATTTAAAAAAAGTAATGAATTGAAAATGATTTTCCAGTTGGTGCTGACGGCCGTGTTAGTCAAGCTGGAGTCGACCAGTTCAAGTCACGAGTGGAAATTCGTCTGGAATGTAAGAATCTGCTGAATAAAGATGTTATGTCCAAATCAGATCCATGTGCTGCCCTCTACATGATGAGGGCTGGACGCTGGGAAGAGGTGAGGATTTGTCTAAGATATGTTCGTATGTTTGTATTGTCATTTTTTTACAAACTTGACCACATGATCAAAGAGGCAAACTTGAGGGTGAAGAAAATGAGATTTTAGTCAACATTTGTCAAAATTCACACTTTTGGATATTGGAAACTTGTAGTGATTTTAGACAGATAGAACATTTGAACTCTCATATCATCTCTTTACTCAAGGAATGAATTGTTGGTAAATAGCATGATAAATTTTGAATGATTTTAGACACTGATAGAAAAACTAAATTCTCATATTATCTCTTATTAAGATAGAAGACAAAATTAGAGTATAATAGAGAGTAATTAAATTACCAAGGAGTAAATTGTTGGTAAATATCAGTCAGCATGTAGATGATTAACTTCAGAATATAAATACATGTTCAAGAAAGCTGACTTATGTATGTAACATCTGGTGGTGACAGTTTGAACTGCATTCTATAGACTGTGTGCAGCCCAGCGTGCACAGCTGGTTATCATTTAGATGCTAATCTTTCAACAATGTTAAAGCATGTTCTCACATGATACTGATTCACTGCCAATATTTGCCATTAGACTGACCAAAAAGTCTTTTGAAAAAAAACAAAAAAGCAACAAAATAGATTTCAATGGAAATGGAAAATGCATTCCCTTTATGCATTAAAATGAATTTTAGGGAAGTGTGCAAGATCTTTTCAAAAGTCACAGTGAAGATTAATATACACAGATTGAAAACTGTCAGCAGGAGAAGCCAAGCAAGTAATTTAAAAGGAGAGTCCAGTAGAAAGAAGTTGCAATACTATTGCTGTTATCTAACAAGAATATTTTGGTACAAATAAATGAGAATGTTTTTGAAATCAGAAGTATTGAAGTATCACAGATTACATTTTTTTTCAGTCTCATGAAATAAGTATTTGTTGAAGTGAACCAGTGATTCCATATTTTGCTTTTAATGATGTTTGCTCCCTTACTTAGTGAAACAGAAATGTTTTATCACCCAAAATGTTTGATTTTTCTGCCATGAATTGTGTTTTTTTTTTCTGCTCTGTTGTTATGGATATATAAATAAAATTGACAGAATACTACAAAGTGCAATAGGTGTCCAAACAATGTCAAAAATAATTATTTCAGTTTAATCATTGAGACATAAGATGCTTACCATGTTTTTTTTTTTTAATTGAAATGTTTGTCTAAAATTGTCGGAATATTTTTCATTGCTGGTTATAATTTGCATTTCAGGTTGGGAGAACTGAAAATGTGAAGAATTGCCTTGATCCACGCTTCTCTCGCAGTTTTGTGGTCAACTACTTCTTTGAGGAAGTTCAGAAGGTCTTAATTGCTGTGTATGACTTGGACAACAACACACCCCAGCTGACAGATGATGACTTCTTGGGACAGGTTGAGACAACCCTTGGACAGGTAATGTACCACTATTCTCCTTTATATTTTTTTTCATATGTGTTATTTTCTGTCAATTCAATTAATTTCTTGCTTTCTGTACCTTTTTTTTTCCCCTTTTCTCTTTGTACTTCTATAGGCTACATATATACATGCATTCATAAATGTTCCCATATATACTATCCATTTTAAAGATATCTTTTGCAAGAAGATGCATGCATTTTTGGTTAATTGTTAATGACTAGAATCTGGCCTTATATTGTCAAACAGTGTATCTAGATGTATTATAATATCTGAGTAGAAAGAGGTACAAGAGGTGTCCAGACCAACATAGATCTGATACAGCATTTAGTAAAGTTTGTGATGTAAATATATTTTATGCCTGTTAAGAGTGGCAAAAATAGCCCCTCTCCAACTAACCTTAGACATGTCAGTTAAAAGTGATGAAATGTCATTGTTTCCATAGTGACATTTTTTCATGTTCATGAAATAATAATAGAGAGGTTGTGAGTTTTTGTTCCTTGATTGCAGATTACATCATGTCACTTTTTTTCATTGTTTTCCCTTTTCTTACTCATACATGGCTGAGATTTATTTTATTTGTAACTTGTAGATTTATTTTATAGAGGCGTTATTCAGCACCCGAAACTCGGGTGCTAGTTGCCCGTACAGCATTCCACACCTGAAACTCGGGTGCTAGTTGACCGTACATAATTCCGCGCCCGAAACTTGGGTGCTAGCTGACCGTACATAATTCCGCATCCGAAACTCCGGTGAACTCAGGTGCTGATTCTAAAGACTTCATTATGCACATCCGTCTCGGATGCTAAATCTAGTTAACTGTAGAGTTAGAAAATTCTGCATCTAATCTCGGGGGTGGATCTGGTTGATTGTAGAGAATAATGTACCCAAGACTCGGTTGTTAGGTGAGTGCCCGATTGTAGATTAAATATAGTAAGTTTCCAAAAAAGAACTGCCTGTCAAAAAGTCAGGTAGTGGTAATCAGTAGATATGTATATTGCACTTTTTTTTTTTCAAAGAAAAGCTGTGAGGTAGGGATGAGAGATTTATAGAAAGGTGCTGGTCTTTGATGACTGGTATTATCTTGAAGACTATAATCATGTTTTAAAATCCCTTTGAGATGTAGCTCTGTATTTTCCTCAAAAAGTAAAATGCATCAAATTCATGTACAGTGCGTTTTGCTATCCACATGACTCCATTGTTCTGACAGAATAATCTAAGGTTAATATCGAAAATGGACATGGAAGTCTGTCATCCATTGACTCTTGTCTTGATTACTGTTCGTAACTTTCATCACCCAACGTCCCTTTTGTGTTTGTGATTTCAAACTCGGGCTTTTTAGAATTATGATGACACACAGCAGCCTCTTTCTATTTTTATTTATTTGTTTGTTTGTATGTCTGTGTTTTCTTTTCTTTTTTTTTTTTTAAATAAAGGAGATGGAAAGGAAAGATAGCACCTATCATGTAGGTCCATGATTCAGTCCTAGTCTATGCCTTCAAGGCTTTTGCATTGTACTGGCACTGCAGCAAATAGTGTTTGAAAATGCAATGCTATCAAAATGTTGTTTTACAACCCCCCTGCCCCTGGGCCACCTTTTTTTTTTTTTTTTTAAGTTATAACAAAAACTAAATTATCGGGGGAGAAATCAGCGCAAAGTGGGCCTCTCTTGTCCCCCCCCCCCTCCACACCACCACCCCTCCCTCCTCCCCTCCCCCCCCTCCCCCCTTCTTGTTTTTTTGTTCGAAGGGTTTGTTGTTACTATGAGAAGTGTGGTTTTGTTAAGGCTCGCTTAAGTTCAACAGCGGCCAGACTGAATTTTGACCTAAGCATGGACAAGTTTCTGCAAGACAAAAACACAAAACCGGTGTTGAAACAATAAGTGATCGTCTGTGATAGTACTTGAATTGACATCAATTCTCACAGTGGTCATTTGCAAGTATGAAGTAGCCTGCAAGTAGACGTTTACGACTGGACTAGTTTTTTTTTTTCGGGAGGGGGGAGGGGGGGGGGCAGGGGAGGGGATGGTGTCAGGCAGAAATCACAAGTAGCCCTACTTTTGAACTGAACCTCCGTGCCATTCATCACTCGCTCACTCAGTTTATGTGCACGGTATGTTTCATTTTCAAAACAGTGTGAGCCGTCTTTGAAGTTGTTCACTTCAAGTGAAAAAAATTTGCATAAAAAATATCGGTACATGACGAAGATTTCTCAGTAGATGAACATCCTACTCAGATTGTGAACAAGATTTAATCTCCCATTGGTAAATCTATCCTATCACACAGATTTGCAGTGATAGTATTGCCCACAGCATCTACTGCGCATGTGCGATTCGGGTGTAAAATACCCAGGCGGCATTCTACACCCAAAACTCGGGTGCGGAATAACAGTGTTATTTTGTTTGTAACTTGTGCCATATATGTTCCAAGTGTGTACACACTTCTCTCGTTTGAGTAAGAAAAAATAAAATATCAATGAAAAAAGGAGTGTGATGTGATATGTAATCAAGGAATAAAAAGCCTCTTGTATTTTACTTTGAAGAGTCATTCAAAATGAAGTATAATGAGCCTTTGAACAGATCTGGGCTCTTAAACTTCTTAGGCTGACTAGCAAGAGGGCGGAGTGTGGTACTGTCACATCACGTGAACAACCCTAAATTTGATTATATGAAAGGCTTTGCTTTGCAGGATAGCACTTACTTGTTTTCCATGTGTTTCTCATGTAGATTGTGTCAAACACACCCATGACCACGGCACTGGTGTTGAAGAATGGAAGGAAAGCAGGGCAGGGAATGATCACGGTGAGTAGATAGGACTAAGCTAGAGAAGTTTTTCACATTGTTTTGTAAAAATGTCTGAAAATTTTAAGACGAATTGTCTGCTAGTAGGTAACTGAATACTCTAGAGAAACATCAACAATCTGTAGAACTTGATAGATTGAAAATTAAAGTGATGATACTGACCAAATTTTCAAGTCCTTTTGATTCTTCATATCATCATCAGCATCATCAGCTGTCCAGGCTGCTCCATAGTGGTAATGCGCATTTCTCTGCACACAGCTATTAATTCTTTCTTTGAACTTTCTGTTTTGTTTCATTGAGTCACAATTTCCATCATAAGAATAATTACAGTAATTTGCAGTCGCTTTCTTTGAGGGCAGCTCCAGGTTGTCTGCATCTGTCACAAATTCTGAGTTTAATCAACATGTAAATGTTTTACCACAGAGAAATGCTGTTCCACTCAAGTAATAAGATTAAACAAAACAGTGTTTTATTTTCTGCACCAGCACATTCATATCACATCAACATATCATGACCTAAGTTTACAAGTATTTTATATACAATGGATGCAAATATGAGAATCAGTTCATTATTGTTTAGCACTGTATCACTTATTTTCAGCATGCTTGTCCTTGGATATAAATTATGAAATCTTCAGTGTATTTTTACATATTGTCTGCGCATGTCAGGAAATTCTGGTGTTAGCTAGAACCTAATAATGCATTGTCCCCAAATTTGTAACAAATGGACATACAACACTTGACAATTGAGATGACAGTATGTAACAAGCAGGATAACAAATAATCAATATTTAGTGAGAATGTGGTGTTTTCTTTTTTGTTACAAAGAATCCTATTCTATTCAGCTACTGTGGTAAAATAAGGCATTGCTTTAGTATCTACATGAGCTCTTGGTTTTCAAATTGGATCATAATGTTAACAGACATCATAATAGTTTTTCCAAGCAAGCCATTCACCCCTCTGTTAGAAAACACATTATCATATCTCTGTATGAGATGCAACAGCTGCTGATCAGTTTTTCAATATAAAAATATAGATTTGTCAGTATCATATTAAAGCTTATTTATTTCCCTCTCTGCCAATAAACAAAAATCTTTGTTCTACCTTGAGTAGAAGTGGAAATATTGGCAATTAAAGATTTGCTGCTGCAGCTGAATTTAGTGAGAAAATGACCGATCAGTTTTGTTAATCCTTATTAATTCTCAATTGTCTTGTCACCTAATTTACAATTTTTGGACTTTTACTCAATATATTTTAGCAAAATTAACTCTGAAATACATTTTTAAATGGACATAGAAAGCTTTTGTGGAAAAAATATATATATATATATTATCACCACAAATTCACTCACTGTTGGAAAAAATAATTATTTTTCTGGTTGCTTCCCGTTTCACGAGTGCCTGATTTCATTGCGCCGCATCATATGTTTTGCAAATTTAGTTCAAAATGGGCAAGTATCATCATTAAATTGTGCAAAAGTATTGCATGCAAGAGATCTCACACATAAAGCAATGTTGGATGTTTTGTCTTTCCAAATAGAGATATTTGCTGTATGTGCCAGTCATCATTAACCCTTTCGTGTATGCATTAATCGGCAGCCGCCTTTTGTGTGGGTACTCAACTTCCTGCGTGATGTGGCAGCCCGATGTGTTTAATTTTTCTGACCTCCAATCAGCTGAAATTCAGATTCAGTAGTTGCAAAGAAACAACCACAGTTGATTTCTTATTCAAACAAAATGCCCCAGTTGTTACTTTTAAATGAAGAATAAATGATGTATCTATTGTATCTGTCGTTGTTGTTAACAATCTATTTTATTTAATACTCAGTGCGATATAAAAAGAAACAGAAATTGAGTGAAAGAGAGAGAGAGAGAAAGGAGAGACAGAAACAAATGGGGAGGATATTAAATATTATAAGCTTTCGAAGAGTAAAATAATAGGAATGAACAACTCTTTTTTAATCTAAAAAATATTTGCTAGGCTTTGCTTTCTCACTCAATGCATTTGACTCACAACTTGATCGAAAGCTGAACTACATTGATCCACGTCTAGATCTAGACTAGATCACATCTCAGTTCACAGTAGATCTTGTGTAAATTGTAATGTAAGATTTATTGGCGTTTTGCCTGTCATCCAAATCTAGATCTAGTCCAATGTCAGTACCTGATTCCTAATTACGCACTGTCATTTTCGTAGTCTATAGCAAACAAGCTAAAAGGTGAGTGAACGAGACAGCGAGAGCTCAGTGGCGATCAGCGAGGCGGAAGGAACCGTCCCATGCCACTGACCAAAGTGCCGTACAATACGTTGTGTAGCTGCCTCAAAAGACGCGCTAACACACCCTAGTTATCACGGAAACCTGATTTGATTTGTCAGTGACTTTCTTTTCTATCATTAGATCACGAACGTCATTTTATTGACCAATGACAGCCTACCAAAAAGGGGGTATTCCCCTTGTCGGTTTCTGTCAGTCTGAACGGTAACAGTGCTGTGGGCCGAGTGTCGGTTTCTGTCGCTCTAAACACTAGGCGGCTATCTCAGACGTGTCGGTTTCTGTCAGTTTAAACATGAGAGGGTTATCGAGCATGAATATTTTTCTTTCTCAGATTCGAGCAGAAGAAATCAAAGATGGAATGGAGACTGCTATGCTGACATTCAGAGCTCAGAAATTAGACAATAAGGTTTGTGGGTTTACTAGAAACTAGAAGTAACATTTTCCAGTGTATTGTGGAATTTGTCCTGTGCTGTTTCCTTTCCCTTCATTTTTGTTTCTCTCCACTCTTCATTTTGCAGTATCATCCTTTTTGTATCTTCATCCTCTCCACCTCACTGTCTCATGTGAAACAGCCATGTCATCCAAACTCAATGTATACACATTTATCTCATTTGCATTCTCTCTCTGTTTTCCCTTCCCTCTTTCTTCCCCTTTTTTTTTTTACATGGCATCTTGAAACAATACAACAATCATAACATGACATTTAGATGAGAAAATCTGGAGAAGAGTTTTCATGTTGAAATGAATATGTACAAACTGATAGATTATTTGAAGAATTAAATATGATAAGAGCTTTAGAATTGATCCAAAGAATAATAAAATTGATGTTATATTCATCCCGATTCAGGATTTCTTCGGAAAATCTGATCCTTATCTGGAGATTCAAAGGGCCACATCAGATGGCAGTTGGCAAGTTGTGCACAGGACTGAGGTAGATCACAAATTGTTTCTCAAATTCTATCCGCCAAATCTGGATATATTTGAGATAATTTATAGTTACAAGCATTTTGCTCCAGGCCCCACTATACCACAGTATTAAATGTGAAGATTGGTATAACTCATCCATTTCCTTGTGACAAACTGTTTGTCTTTAATTTTTATTGAATTTTAATTGAAAATTATCTTTTCATCATTGAATATTAAATTTTTCATACAAAGAACTTCTGTGGAATTCATTAACTTAACACATTTTAAGTAAGTAACAAAAAAAAAAAAAGATTTCAACTGTAATAGGTTAAAATTATGAAACTTGCAGTTGTAAACGTATTGTTGAAAGCCTTTTTTTTAGTTTGCTTTTTTTAATGTATGTGTCACAATATTTAATGGCATCATTCAGATGACATTTGTCGCTTGTCTTTGATAATTATGTTCCTCTGTCCTCAGGTGATAAGGAACAACTTAAATCCCAGTTGGCGACCTTTCCAGTTGTCCTTACAGAATCTCTGTGGCGGAAACAAACAACAGAAAATTAAGGTGCCGTTATAGTACAGTTACTTGGTTTTATAGCCTCTCTGTGGTGAAATTAATAGCAGAAAATTAAGGTGGGAATGCAATACAATTATATGTCTCGCAGCCAGTCAAAATGAGACGTATGTCGATTTTTCACCATATGGCATTTTTGGCATCATGTGACAGCTTATTTTATATGTTTTGAGCTGGCTTTTATCTAGCTAGAGATATTGCAGTTTAAAGAGACAAGGAGGGATCCTTAGCAAATGTCCGAAATTCCGAGAAAATCGAGTTCAAATGAACGGTCGAACGCATAAATCTACATACCTACCTCACAAAAACCCGATTTTAATGAAAAAAATATTTATAAATCGAGGGTAAGACCGATACTGTCTTGTTCAGAAATGAATGCACTTTCGATTTCTGCAATATAAAAAATTTCGAAGTCTGACCCCCCTCATCACATTCAAAGTCCGATTTCTCGGTTCTAGTCCAGCGACTTATGTCTCATTTCGACTGGCCGCGAGACATATGGTTGCAAGTGCTGGTAACCATACAGAAGACATACATAATGTTCCTGGGAACAAATCAACAATCTGAAGAGTGGCCAGACTGGTTATTAAAGAGGTCTAATCAGAAACTTCGAGATATGAGGCTTACTATGTAAACATGACATATATATAGTAATGATGTGAAAATATGGACTGGGTTGAGGAGAGAGCTAATTGCTGTGAATGATTGCTTCGTTGCATATTTATTTTTCTATTTTGATGTAATATGAAACATTGTGCTCACATTAAAAATGAAATACCATCTTATCTGTCATTCTAGATCTTGAAAATTTGTAATCTCTCTTCATTCATCTGCAGATTGACTGCTACGACTGGGATAGTGATGGGTCACATGACTTTATCGGTGGATTTACTGCAACATTTGAGGAAATGTCAAAAGCATCACAGCATGAAGTAATTTTGAGTGTTATTTTTTGTTGTTGTCACATTCATGCTTAACTATTTTTGTCCTCTCATTGATGGAGCAGATGAGCTGGCAAGCAGGACTTTAATCATACTGCCACTGAGGGTAATTTTGAAGTCATATGTTCTGCTCTTGCAACGTGGAAACACTGCAACTGAAGCTTTGCCTTTTGTCTGTCACTCTCTTAAACTATGATTGTGTGACCATTGTACAGTCAGTGATCTCATATCTTTCTCGACCATTCAGTGACTCATTCATTTGTTATTTCTTTCTGTTTTCACTTGTCCTCATTGAGGCTTATCTCAGTTCTCACCATGCTCTGTCTGCACTGGGAAATTTTTTAGATAGATATCGCGGCAGTTACAAGGGACTTTCAATTTCAGCTGAAATGAGGTAATATTTTTCAGAACTTACAAAGTTATCTTTTACCAGACAATTTGAGTCATATTCTTCTTAGCTTTCATGTAGAACTTTGATTTTATACATTGTGCTGAACATGTGGAAGTATATTTGTCAAATAATGACATAAACTGACACTGCAGTGGTACAGTTTATTGTTCAACGGATCTGTCAGAAATGAATGTAATGTGTTAACTGAATTTATGCATGTAGTCTTTCAACGCTAGGAAAGTACAATTCTGTTGGATTTGGAAATTTTGCCCGGACAGCAGCATTTCTGCCTACCCTTCATCTAATTTTTAACTGTTAGGAATTCTTCAACAAGCATAGGGTAGGTCTACACATATTCCAAAATGTATTCGCCCTTATCAGAGGAGGATAGACATTGGGTCTCCCCCCCCCCCTCCCCCCGCAACAATCCAGGGAATCTTTGAGTCACTGCAAGACAGGCAGGCAGGTTATCTTTCCCATCCTGTGGTAAGATTTGAACCAGTGACATTTTTGCTAAGAAGCAGAACCTAACCCTTTGGCCACAGCGGTCCCAGTTTGTTGAATTATTTTTAGCAGAATATTCAGATGTTAATTTTTACTTGCATTTTCACAGGTTTCATGGGCTTGTGTAAATCCTTCAAAGAAAGCTAAGAAAAGGAATTACAGCAGCTCAGGAACAATTCTGCTGACATCTTGCAAGGTAATATTGAGCAAATACTGTTAATGATATATGAGGAGTGGTGATGCACATAGTACCAAATTATCAGACTTATTGATTCCATCTCCTGTATTTTGTACCTATGAAATTTGACTTCAGAAATATTTTTATTTGCATTTTGATTTTTGAAATATGGCTTGGTGGCATGAAAAAAAAAGGCAAAATCAGTTTAATACCTGAAGCATTTCCACTTCTTATTTATACTCTATGGATAGCTAGACCTCAAACTGCAATTTTGGCTGCCTTTTTTTTTTTTTTTTTTAAATAACAGTGAAATTATCTTTATAACTCATGAAATTTGCTATCAGATGAGATTATTCATCATGATGCATGTGATTGTAGTTGTTTGTTGGGAATTAAGTTTTGGCAAGTCTAGACTTTGAATTCAAGAGCAGTTTGGAATTTGGACCTTTGGCAGGTTGACTAAGAATTGTGCAACATATCAGCTACCAAAGAGCTTAATAGCTCTATTATGTCTTGCAGATTATAGAGGTAAACTGTTGGTATTCTTAATCCTACCATTCCTGAACTATTGTAATTAATTGCTCCTGTGCTTGGGCATGTTTGGTCATTAGAAATCACCAAATTTTCACACAAAAATGTTGATAAAACTACCTTAGATAGCTGCAGTCACTAGAATAACTTTCCCTCTTCTTTCCAGTAAAAAAGAAATAATAATTGTCTGTTATATTTAGAAAAGACATAATTGGCTCTAGTTTTAGTTAAGGAGCCCCATTTTCAAGTCTATATTAGACCAGTCCTATTTTGCCATTTTCAGTATTTCTCGGTATATCAGAAACTCAGACTGATTAGAATAATTGAGATGCTAAACAACTAAAATGTGCTGACAGTGTTCTCAGAGATCCCACCCCACACGGTGAAATCGTCTATTGTCAAGAGATCTTTTAACTCTTTCATGCAGAGGGTTTTCCAGGACATTTTAAAAATGAATTGTGGCAGTTTTTTTTTAAATATCAAAAATACATGTGAACAAAACAGTCAAACCACAGTCTTTTGCTAAAATTTTCATTAATAAAAAAAGAAAGAAAGAACTATTTACTACTCATAGTGATGGTTGAAAACAGCACTGGAGGCTGTCAGAAACAACACAAATTATGATTTGAAGATCAATTAAATATAGATGATTGATACAGTTGCAGAATGCAGATCATCTGTGTATAGACGATTGGCATGGAAAGAGCAGGACTTCAGATAAATAAATCCAAATGATGATATTGTCTCCTTGTTGTTTACATAGTTGTGAATTTTTGATTTTTTTTTAAATTCACACCTGTTCATTGTCAGCTGATGAAAGACTACACATTCTTGGACTACATCACCGCTGGAATGCAAATCAACTTCACAGTAAGTCTTTAGCCACTGACTGTAAATTTTTTTGCTGCCTGTTCAGCTGTTCACTAGGTTCAATTCCAGCATATCAACATGAAATGTGAAGCATAAATGCAAAATCTTAGGATTAAATCAGATTGTGCAATCTGATGTGGAAAATACAACAGGGGATTTGCACCAGAGTTACTCTGTTTGGAATGCAAAGTAGTTTAAGTAGATCTAGTTTAGGTTGGTTTTGCCCTTTCCTTGATCGGAAATTGGCATTGGAGTTATTTTTTTGAATCATGATATAGCTGTAGATGGTTAATCCTAGCAGTGTCAAGGAGCAGATCCGTTCATATATTATTTATTGTTAGAAGTTGCTTTCTGAGAAGGATTGTGATTACAGTGCACTCCACTTTGCTGGACCTTGGGTAGTTTAACCAAATTTTTTTGGTCCAGATCAATTTTTTTCTCCCATCTTGACCACTTGTGCAGGCCTCACTTACTTAGCGAGACCTAATTTTGTTTTAAAGCTGTACCCATAAACACTGAATTGGAAGCTTAGGTCATTTACTGTAACACAGCATGCTGGAGCTGTAGTAGAGTGGGAGACAGACCTACATGAGAGCTTCTATTATCCTAGTGGTTTCTAGTGACAGTCATAGGGTTAAAACTTGCTATTCTTTCAGTGATTTGTACAATTCAACTTGTCTCATCAACTGTAAAAAGAATTTCCTTCATAAATAGTGTATCTCATCTTATCTTATTTTATCTTGTCTTATCTTATATCTGTTGTCCTCCCCAGGTGGGTATTGACTTCACAGCCTCTAATGGCCATCCCTCTCAGTCCACATCTTTGCACTACATTAACCCTTACCAGCCCAATGAGTACATGGCAGCAATCAAGTCAGTGGGAGAGGTGTGTCAGGATTATGACAGGTGAGATCGGTGAATTATGCAACAAAATCATCAGCTTATCATCTTCCATGAAGGAAAATGTTGAGAAACTTGGAGGATTTGCAGATGATAAAACAGAAGAGCAATAATATTCACAAACTGTTTTAGACAGTCTGTAAAAATTCAGAAACCGACTCAAGAAAGTGCTATAAGCCCAAAATTTAAGGTTGAATTCACATTTCCCTAAAGACACCCATATGAATATAGAATGTCTTCATTGAATTTTGGTGAATTTTATGCTACATATATTTTGTACTGACTGGCTTTGTAATCTTCAGTGACAAGTTGTTTCCAGCCCTAGGATTTGGAGCCAAGATTCCACCTAAGTGGGACGTGTCCCATGAATTTGCAATCAACTTCAATGCTCAAAACCCATACTGTCAAGGTGAGCATTAGCATGTTAGCAGAATACCCTGGAATAACTGACTGAATCAGTGGGTTCTATAGGATAGATGTTGTTGCGCACCTGATAAAATTGGCTGATGAAATCGGCCGCTGTACGAAGATACCAAATTTTACAGGAAAGCAGTAACACTGGTTTGTCAAATACAAATTTTGATCTGAATCCAGACTGAAATGATAAATGTTCGTTTTTTATCCTAAATTTGTCTGAAAACTGGTTTCTAAAAATGTTTAGTTTTAGTTGAATTTGCCTCTGAAATGAATTTGTGGATATGTCCATTATTGGCACATGGTTATAATTTACATATGAGACACAACATGATGAAATCAGGGACTCATCAAACTGACGCAACCGGAGAAATCACGATTTTTGGGCAGTGAGTGAATTTTTTAATACTTAATCTTTTTTTTGGTAAAAAGAAACATTTAATGTTCATTTTAAAACGTGTTTCAGGGTTAACTTTGCTGAAATGTCTTGTTTAAAAGTCCAAAATCTGTAATTTAGTAATATGACCTAAATGAGGATTAGTGAGGATCAGCAAACTTGATCGGCCATTTTCTCAGTAACTACAGTTGCAGCAACAAGTCACCCCCTTTGTCTTTAATTGCAAATATCCGGTATCCATCTTCTACTCAAAATAGAACAAAGATTCACTCACCAACAGAAAGGGAAATAAATAAGCTTTACAGCAACACCATTAACTCTATATTCTAAAAAATTGATGAGCGTCTGATTTCATCATGTTGCGTCGCAAACTTCTGAACCATAGTTAGGTCAGGTTAGAATATGAAATTAAAACATTTCAAATTTATCATGAGAGTGAAATGTATAACAAAGTAAAGCAGTTTTTCATGTATGTCAGTGACTGCTTAAATTTCATTCTTTTGTCAAATGAAATAAATATTTCTGAAAAATGTTGTAGTTTCATGCTTATGTGGAGGCATCTAGGCAGTATCTTGGTCGATAAAGGCTTAGGTTTCTATGGCATGCAGAGGAGGATAACAGATACTGTGACTGTGTTTAAATCATACAAAACATGTAAGCAGCAATTTTTCCCCAACTTAACAGTATTTGTCAATGAAGTATTTAGTGACTATTTAAAGCAAATAAAAACTTCAGATCTGACACATTATGACTGCAATAGTTCAGACTATATTTACTAGACTGTTCAGAGTAAGTTGAACTTCAAATCCATATTTTCGATTCACATGTTCACAGGTATTGATGGAGTTCTTCAGGCATATTACAACTGTATTCAGCAAGTGCAGCTGTATGGTCCTACCAATGCGGCTCCCATCATCAACCATGTGGCCAACTTTGCCACTATGGCACAGAGAGAGGAGGGCACCAAAGGAGCTCATGTAAGAAAATTATGATGTTTATTTTATCATGTTACCTCAACGAAGAATCAGCAGGTTAGAAAATGTGGCATTGATATCTCTGTATTCAATTTTTTGACACATCAAGTTCTACTGAAGGTGTTTTAGTTATTTGCCAGTAGATAGCCCATCTTAAATTTTAATGCATTTTTATAAAAGTGATTTTTCATCATGTTTGTCAGTAACCTTTGCATTGCTGTATTGGTGATTGAAACAAAGTTCAGGGGATGGAGCAAATCTACAAACTCATAAATTGTCACAGTCATTCTACAAGTTGAGTGTTGACCACTTTGAGAAAATCGACAAAAATTGCTCTGCTCTAGGAAAGCTCATAACAGATAAATAATTTTTGTGTGGCAGATGACATTGAAACATCAAGTTAGCAAAACAAAATAATGATTGTTTTATTGGGTCATTTTGTACTGATGTTTATTGATTGTATTGATGTTTATGATTAGCATCATATCTCAAAACCTGAACAAAAATGAAAAGTGACTCGAAAGATTGTGAATTTTTAGTGATGAAATGTAGCCTAAAATTCTCAACATAATCTCTCATATTGAGGTTCTAGATGGTAAACACAGTTATAGATTTGTAAATGTAAAAATGACAGAATATTGACAAACTATCCATGGACATACAATGACTTTTTTTGGTCATGTCTCATTAGGTAACAATATAAAACAAAGAATTTCATTCTGATTGTATTTTCAATTTTCTGCTCATATTTCGTCTTTAGACTGCATCAGTAAGAAAAGACTAAGAAAGATTTATGTGACTTTTTTTAATTTGTACATTGAACACATAACAGTTTGTAAGCACATAGATCTGAAAGAATAATACCTCTAGTAAAGCTTTGCCCATTTGCAAGTGTTTTTTTTTTCTAATTATCAAGCCAGTATGCCAATTAAAATGTTACTATTCCAGTTATTTTCTCACCTATTTTCATAACTGACACCAGTTTCCATTTTTATACTATTGTTTTTTACTCTTTCAGTCAGGGCTGAAAGATTGAGTTATAATTGTAAACATCAGGTTGATATAATGGCATTGGATAAATTGTTGATTATGTATGGATCTCTTTGAATCAAAATAAAATGTGCATGATGTGCTTCCAGGCCTACTTTGTCTTGCTTCTGCTGACTGATGGGGTCCTGAGCGACATGTCCAACACCAGAAATGCCATTGTCCAGGCCAGTAAACTACCTATGTCACTCATCATCGTGGGTGTGGGTGGCGCAGACTTTCATGACATGGTGGTCTTAGATGGGGACAATGGAGTGTTGAAAGCACCGAATGGAGAACCAGCTAAGCGGGACATTGTGCAGTTTGTGCCCTTCAGAGAATTCCGAAATGTAGGTCCACTCAGTGTTTGTAAATAATTCATTTTATTCGTAGAAAGTATCCGGAAAGTAATAAGAAAATTAACATAAAGAAAACATTTCTGTTTGGATCTAACTGAAACTCACACAGGAGTTATTCTCACTCTAGTGGTTACTTTTCAATGTAGTCTCCTTGGAAATTAACATACATTTGCCAGCGCTGAGCCAAAGAATAGATATCCTCCCTGAAGAAATTTGTGCCAAGCGATTAGAACCAGTCTTGCATTTCTTCAGTGAGGTTGTCATCACAATCAAATACTTTTCCTCCAAGATGGCATTTCAGGGGCCCAGACAAGTGATAATCTGATGGAGCCATGTAGGGACTATGGGGTGGGTGTGGTAAAATCTATCATCCATAGCGATGGAGCCAGTCTCGTGCCAATTTGGCTTTCTGGGGTGTTGCACATTGTCATGCTGAAGAATGATGCCCTTGCTCAGGAGTCCTGGTCTCTTGCAGCCCACAGCTTCTCTTAATTGGTCAAGTGTTTCACAGTAACGAGCAGCATTAATGCACTGTCGATGGCAAAATGTGTAACAAAATGTGTAATACGGTAGCCATAAGTATTTTTGCTGAATGTTAGCATCTTGAACTTTTTTGACGGATGCTTCCAGGTCATAGAATTCTGTTTTCTGGCGTTGCATGATGCACTTACATCTCATAACCAGTTATCAAATGTTCAAAAAATCCTTCATGATTTATTTGGATGTCCCTTACCAGCTCCCATTTCATCTAAAGGACTCTCAGCGCCACCACCACTTCGTCTGTACCGATCCAGAAAGTTCTGTGAAGCTTATGATCCTCTGTCAGCTATTTTGGAACCCAAAATCCACATAGATAATTTCATTAACAATGCTGTTTGAAATTTGAAGAACTGGAGCAATATCTTGAACTTTCAATGACCTATCTTCGCAAATGAACTCAACACGAGCATTGTCTTTTGCGTGTCCTGAAGATTGTGAGCGCTCAGAGCGAGATTCATCTTCCAGGCTGGTACAGCCTGCCTTGAACAATGTGCACCCATGATACCGCCAAGATAATCACTTAGAGGAGTTGAAAGGCATATAGGGACCTAACCTAACACCCATAATATTCCTGACTTTTGTTCATTGCATTCTCACCATTATATGATAACAATTTTACAGTGGATTTTGGTAGGATTTTTTCCTTTTGTGCGCAAAATCACACAATCCCCCGCACCTGTAGCTTTGACCATTCTGCAATGGGGACTACCATGTTTAGTTTGACATAATGATAGAATACATTTGACATTGATGCTGATAGTTGGTCATAAGAAAGTGTTCTAAATTTCCTGGTGCATTTCCTGTTTACAGATTTTAAAACTATCGATTAGTCTGAAAGTTATGGTTATTTTCTTATGACTTTCCGAACAGCCTTCATACATTGTTTGTATACAAAAATTTCTTGATGTTTATTGTCTTCCTTTCACAATTAACAAGAAGAAAGATATCAAGTGTCAAACATTTTCATATATCCATTAATTCCCTTTTGTCCAGGTCAGCCCAGTAGAACTAGCTCGTCATGTGTTGGCAGAGGTGCCCAAACAAGTCACAGATTATTACAAGATGCGAGGAATGCAGCCAAACAACAAACGTCCTGCTTGAAAGTGTCATTCATGCTGACCTGAGCCCCAATATAATAACTGGGATGGACAGTGATCTACTAGACAGTGACATACAATCATGACAGTGGAAGAACAGCGGGACAGTTTCTACCTAATTCTCAGTGTCATGACTTTCAAATACTCAGACATACATGATACATCAAATGTTGGGAGTGAAAAATTTAATTGTCCACCAAATAAATTGAGTAAAGTCTCATTTAAGCTATCGCTAAGTCCCTACCTTATCATTGGGACTATCATTGTTAGTCCAGATAAGCATTTCCTGTAAGAGGCCTCTTAGAGACTGTCCTCAGTTTTAACACTAAGTCCTTGGCAAGTTATTTAACCCTTACAAGTATCAGTTGAAACAGCTGCTGTGTTCAGATGTCTATAGCAATAGTCTTGCCTGTCTTAAGAAATGATAATTTTGGACTAAAGGCTACATAAGATACCTTGTTACTACATTGTACACAGTTTGGACAGGAATTCAGATGTAGAAGTGTGATAAGTGAGTATTTGATCGTTAGATTTTATTTTTTTTATCTCCAGTACTTTTAAAAGTGTTTCCCAAATGTTATCAATTTCTAAATGGGTCTGTTTTCTAGTTATTGCAAATATTTTGACTGAATGTCAAGTTTTCAGCTTGTATACTTGTCAGAAATGAAATATAAAGGGTTAAGAATGTAAATGTCTTCACATTCTTTTTTTTTTTTTTTTTGCTTTAGTCCATTTGTGCAAGCTAGTTAATATTTAATTAATGGACAGTACACAAAGATAGCTTGAGTCCTTCATTGGAGCTTTAGTGTCCTTACAATTTTTTATATTTTTTTTCAAGAATGTGCCATGGTCAGGTGGAGTGAATAGATGAAATTGACATGGATTATTATCAAATGCTGACGATAACAATACTGTGAAAACTGAAATAATGGTTATAATGAGTGATGAGGGGAGTAATGTCATCACTGAATAGACAGTTCAGCAGACAGATCTGAATTGAAAGAGCATTTGTTTTACTTTATTGGAGGAAATGATCCATGGCAGAAAAGGGTTTCATTAGGTCATAAATCAAAGATATGGCCTTCTTAACTGATAGTCATTCAGTAGAATTGGTATAGTAAATTTGATTTTACTATAATGTGAATGATGATGTCAGTTTGATAGTGTCAGAAACACATAGAAATTGTGCAATGAAAAAAATGTCAAGCTCTCTTTTTTTCTTTTCTTTTTTTATCCTTTTGGTGTCATTTCACTCTTACTTTTTGCTTCAATTTTATTCTTAGATTTTGAATTTTTCTTGATCATCAGCAAATGGAAATTTTGATACCAATATTCTCATTCTTAAACATGCAAACATTTCACACAAGGAGGAACATTGTTTGAATGAATTAGCAAATGTCTGAGTACTTTTCTAAACAGTTTTATGCATTGATAATTTATTTCTTGCCAGTCATCACTCACTTTAAGTCAAGTTGCTTAATGTAATTGTAATTGACCGTGCTCTAGCTCATAAACCTTCTGCTGGTTGTGATGGGAGATAACTTGCTAGAATTTCTAAATTCTATTTAACCTTGTCCTATTCTATCCTGTAAAGCTTACCCAAAAATCACATATATATGTATTTTGTCTTCTTGGACCATGAAATTCTTGCTGCCTTTTGTCCTGTCCATTCTATCCTGCAAAACTTGCTGCAAAGTTTATTTGTGATCCTACACTTCAGCTGGCAGTGAGTATTGTTGTTATCACTTGTGCAGTGGAGAAACAGGTTTTTGAATATCTTATACAAACTGTTAATTAATGGAACATGAATGTATCCCTATACCTGCTGTATACAGTGAGGGCTAATTGGATATTGATACAATCCTACTTGATTTTATTACAAAGCTGTTGATATGGTTTTAAAGTTAAATATTTTATATCATGTACAAGTGTAGCATAATAATTTTCTTATGCTTCTTGAACTTAGAGAATAAATATGCAGGCAAAGCAAGCTGTGAACTGAACTGTGAAGTTGCATGTAGTTTGTGTGTGATATAATCCATGTCTACCCTCTGATTCATAGTATAATTTCTTTCTTATTTTGAAATATTGATATGTTTACAGATGAATTAAGGATTTCTTTGATATTTTGAAATATGTCATGGGACTAGGTGAAATGATTCACGTCTAAGGAGACTCTCTTAAGATAATCAGTTTTTACTGACTTGGAGTCACAAAAGTTAACTTTGAAAGTGACTATGTTGGCACAGAAAAAGTCATAGCCCAGTACTTTTTTTTTTTACCAAAGTAAGCTACATTTATTCCCCTTTCAGTTGACATCAGCAACTTTGTGCAAGAGAACTTAGCCATCTGAGTCCTTTCACCCAGTCATGCAATATATTACAAATGTTTATAAATAAAGAGTATGCAGAATGTATGGTGGATGGTGTTTGTTGATCCCCATCATTGTGAGTTGCCTTTAATATTTGATTTAGTGAATTAAGTTATTGGATGGAAGGGCAAGCTTTTCTTCAACAATTCTTGTCAGTTTTGGAATGCTTTTCATGACATGCGTTTATTCAGGAATGAGCGTAGATGAACTACTGTCGACTCCGGTTGAGTTGATCTTTGGTTGAGTTACTTTTTTTTCTTTGTATTAAGCATGGCAGTGATTTAAATATTATAAAAATGAAACACTTGTATTGACTAAAACAAAAGTGTTGTAACGTATGTTTTGATTTGAATTCTCTCCCCCCAATCTTTCACTGCTACATAAAAATAGCAGTGGAGGATGATTTAAATTTTGTTTTGTTTTGTTTTTTAACACTGTGATTCCAAAGTCTGACCAACCAATAGTGTTACAAATAGGCTACATGGTATTGCATCAGTTGGGCCCAACATCTTACCTGCACGATGATTGACATGACAAAGCGGGGAACAGAGAAAGATAGAGGATGAAAGATGATGGCATGTGTTTGTAGGAGTAAAAGAAATTTTGGAATGGGGATAGAATGTATTGCAGCTCGCCACACATGCTCAGTCTAATTATTGCTTAGTTCGGCTGTTGGCAGGAGACTCAGATTAAAACATGCGAGATGTGAAACTCAGTAATTCATTAAACCTGACTTCATGAATCGACTGGGGATAGAATTATAGTGCAGTATGTTACCAACTGCCACCTTATAACTTCCATAAATCAAAATTTTAATTTGATCATAAAAACTGGTGATCAGCTCACCAGTCAACATTTTGGAAAGTTGTACTACATTTCAAACTTTGACACCAGATAGAAATGTACGGTGAATGGGGGATGAGAGGAGAAATAATTTAGTAGTAATATTCAGGGGATATAAAAAAGGAGTGCCACATCCAAGTCTAACAATGCTTGTGTTGAACT
The DNA here is from genome assembly GCA_039654565.1 of Peronia peronii. Taxonomy (NCBI): domain Eukaryota; kingdom Metazoa; phylum Mollusca; class Gastropoda; order Systellommatophora; family Onchidiidae; genus Peronia; species Peronia peronii. The sequence continues at coordinate 3,459 of JBCEWB010068507.1, read as the reverse complement.
GTGGATATGCATAGTGTTGATCTTTTTTTCACTCTCCCAATGAGATCAATTTAAGTGTAGTTAACTGTACTAAGCCCAACAACATCAACCAATGATTACCTGCATGCATTTAACTTTTAACAAACAAAAAAAAATGGTATAGATTTGTTTCCTTTCATATGAATATTTAACATACAGAACTTTTCCCTCTAGTTTTTAGCACTGTTCCTACTTGTAGCTACAAAGTGCAAGTATTTTAAAAAGGCATTATTTTTTTTATTTTTATATGTTTAACCACTTCACAGCCATGTCCTTTTTGTAGTCCTGTGCTAAACAATAATGATGTGGTCAGTCTTGTTTGCTTAGTTCAGTGTACCCTCCCCCCCCCCCCTTCCCCACCCCCCACCACCAGCACTCAGTCCTGCCTACTGTGCCTCTACTTTCCCACAAGCAATGAGAAGCATAGACTTTTATTGAATATTGCATTTAAAAACAGACTGTATGCCAGCTTTGGGCTCTTAGGTCTACCTCATCTGCCAATCATCAGCTTGCAGCATCCATCCAAAAATTTGTGTTTTGGTGCCAACATCTTTCTTCATCAATTAACAATGTTCAGAACATTGGGGACCAGAGGCTGTGTGTCTAAAGTGGAACTGTCTCAATTTTTCATGGGTGGAACAATGTTTGGTCTCGTCATTTTTTGCAGTGGGAGTAGGAGACAGTGAAATCAACTCAACGGGGTTGGTCAGGTTATATATTCAAAGCACATAAGGTGGAAATGAAAGAAAAAGGGAACATTGTTGTTTTTTGTTTCATTTTAGCAAAATCATTGAAATGTACCTAATCCAGGTGGTTTGCCCCGGAAACTGTTAGGTTAATTTTGATTTGCTGATTACAAACATATTCATTTCTTTTTATAAGGGAAAATTTTTTAACCAGCTAAGTTTATTGTCAAGTCATCTGACAATTGAGAAAAATGGAGCAAGCACCAATCCATGTGATTCATTATTTGTCTGGAGCATTTTGATGGAAACATTATACTATAGCAGATTTGCATTGACTGCAAGAATAAAACGCGGTGTTTTGTTTTAACTCCCAATTTCCAGAGAAACCAGTATTCCTCAGTCTAATGCTTTCCACCTTGTTGAACATGCAGCCAAATGGTAGTTGATTGTGGGCTGTTGTAGACGTGTGTGGTACATTTTTCCACAACTAAGACAAATTGGACAAACCTCATACTGTAGGTAAAGCAGATAAGCATACTCAAAGATTAATATCATCTGATTGAATGAAGTTGTGTTAACATTAAATACTTTGAGCTTATGGTCAACTGTTTGTATTATTGTTACATATTGACAGGACATATATATATATAATAACATGTTGACAGGAATGAATCTCAGCTACATATTGTGCAATTGCTAGGTTATAGTTGGGAATCCATTGTAAAAAAGATAGTAGAGCACACCTTTTTCAAGTCAGAGAAGTCAGTTAAGAATAGTTACCTTTCAAGGGGCAAAAGCAATCGCTTTTCAATTTCTTTCAAAGAATCCCACAAGTTTAATCAATTTCAATGGAAGATAGACCAACAAATCTGGATTTCATTGGACTTGTTGTCCTGTATGAGTGAGACAGCATTCTAGTACTGGTAGTCTGCAGGCTACTCTGAATTTGCTGTTGGACTCATTAAAAGATTATGTAGCAAATCTAATCACAGGACACACCATACAGATTATGCTAACTCTCTGAAAGCCTTTATTCAGCTGACGACTGGCCTGAGTTCCAGTTATGAAATTGTGTCAGAAATACAAAGTTACATCTTCAGTACTAATACTTATATATGTACTAAGCTGTGTTACAAGTCCACTATTAAAGTGTTATCAACCTTGTTAAAGTGCTTGTTTGCACTGGGATTTAACACGCATCAGCATGACTATGGTTATACTGTGCCTAGCATGGTTGAATACATTTAGAAGTTCAAATATCAAAGGACATTTGTACAAATTGGAGGATCAAAGATTGTTAACTCATGCACCACAAGAACAAACACATTTTGAAGATGCATCATGGCTCTGTACATTTTTTTTTCTATGTTCATCACTTGAAATAGAATAATCAAGAAGACTTTCAGCCCTGTCTTCACTTATGTTTTTTTTTCTTGCCAATGATAAACTGTTTTCTATGTTTATCATATGGGTGATGTCTCTGTGAACCTAAGTGAATGAAATGTGTGCTACTGAGTTTGTCAATTGCGTTATTAACTTTTTATGCCACTCAGCCATCTGCAGAGGGCTATCTCTGTGGCTGTGTCAGTTTATTGAAAATACACTATTTAAATTTATTGGACAATGTTGGAATCTTAGGATGTGTTGATATAATACATACACATATATCGAAAAAGAAAACAAAACTGCACATAGGTGCAATTTGAAATGCATGTATCTCTTTAAATAATTTAGAAATGCATCCTCATGTTGCCATGTCAAAAGCAGTGCATGGCTCTTTTCAAATGTAATAGATGTGAGATTGTTGAATCTTAATTAATAGTGGTGAATGAAGTTCAAATGAATAACTATATGATTGCTACTAAAAGTATTTGATCTGATGAAATATTCCCTTTCTTGATTTTCCCACAGTCCATAAATAATTGACTTCAAATTATATTGTTATTGCAGTATTACCAGGTCACCAGGAACATTGCATACACATCGTTTGTTATATCTCAGACACTTTTATCTCATGTTGTTAACAGGAGTAACTTGGTTTGCTTTTCTCCAACCTAAGATATAGACATCAATACAATTACAATATGCCGTATATGGCAACTGAAAGTTGTAATTTTCAAAATATTTACTGACTTGTTACACAAGATAATTTTGATCTCTTGAAATACAACCTGAGCAACTTTTGTGTCAAAGATCTATGTCAAATTAGTGTTACATTGTACATTTAGCAATGCACAGAGTAAGAATATGTGTGTGCATAGAGAGATAAAGACATCTTCAAACTATATGTAAGTGTAAACAGTGGGCATTGTTATATATGTATAAGCCTACATTACCACACATCATCTAGTATTTTAAACTGATGATTTTAGGTAGCAGTTCTTGAACAGTGAGATTTCATTGTTCATTTTCCAGCAGTTTATTTCTGGGTCAACATGATGCTCTCCATCCATCCCTGTTACCATGATGGTAATTCATTAATCATGAATTATAAAATACTTTTCATGATGCATTTTCCTCATATGATAGGGGCTGTATGCATTCAATACCATTTATCTTACACAGTATCATTTGCTTATCCATTTACTGCTATTAGGCAGTTCAGTGACGCTCCGCTAGGCTCGCGCGCGGCTGCCTTTTTCGCTCATTGCCAGCTGTGAACGGCTGTGACTGTTGCGCATTCACATGGTCTCGGAAACCGTCCGTTTTGTTTCGTTAACGTCGACTTCTCAGCACTTCCGATACATGTTTTTAA
>JBCEWB010068496.1:0-13354 GCA_039654565.1 Peronia peronii | reverse complement strand
GGAACCGTTACGACGGGAGACTGCCAGGCTGCAGTGGATGACCAGGACTTCTGTTGGTGCCACGTCCAGCTCTAGGCCCTCCACGACACTTGCTGCCTCCGCCTTCACAACCGTTGGATCTCAGGTGATCTCTTCCGCTCGTTCCACCGGAGTGAGGCTTTGCATGCAATAGGGCTGACAGGCCCAAGCCTAAATCACTGAGGGTATCAGACCCGTCAGCTACCTTCACCTGGTTCAGCTGGCCCGCCAAAGTCGTTGTCCGGGGGGTGGCCGCTGTTGCATGCGACAGCTTCGAGGAGCCACGGGTGAAAGCTGAATGCCAGGTGAGGACCAGTGGCAGACGAGGTGCCCTGAAAAGGACATAATTCATGAATATACAAAGACATTAACTCCCCAATACAATTAAGTGTCATCATGGCAGTGGCAAAACGAAATAATGATGAATCAAAAGACTGCCTTGCATTTGACTGAAAAACAACAACAACAACAACAAATTATGAGTAAGACAAAGACAGAGAAATTTTGGGAATTAACAGTGTTGAAACTCTTCTATTATCTTTCTCTGAAATTTGATATAATTCAGTAAATAGTAATAATGGAAGGGGATTTTTTTTTTGGCTTGTTGATAAAATAATGTAATACTAGAAGGAAGTTATTTCTATTTAAGTAAGGTTTCACACACAGACAGTCATAATATGTGCATTTTCTTTTTTTAAATCAGAGTCTGCTCGAAATATAACTCTTAATCTTGTCTTTTTTTCTTTCGTTTTTTTCTTCTTGTTCCCCTCCTCTTACCCCTCCCCTCTTCGCCCCCCCCCCCCCCCGGTCTCCTGTATTCGGTCACGTAGTTTGCATACATAATGAGTATGACAGACAGACAGATGCAAAGAAAGTGTGTAGATTCTCTGCATGAAAAAATGTATATGTATGTAAAAAAAAAAACACATAAAAAAAAAAAAGAAAACACGATTATTCTAAGGCTAATGACAGACCTCCCATCCCTGAATCTCAATTCAGATATAAATGTTGTTAAACTGAACACCTTGTTCTTCTTGTTCGAGTCTGTGAAGGATACATCATTTGGCGATTCGCTAGACTGAAGAGTTACAATTCAAAAAAAATCATTTGACGCTGAAAGGTTATAGATAAAATTTTTAACGATAAATATAAACAACTGAATAAAGAAATAGGTGAGTACATAAAAAGATAAATGGATGCGAAATAGTAAATAAACAGAGATGAATAAATAGAAATAAATGGTAATAAATAAATAAATAACAAATAAGCACACAAATAAATTAAATGAGTAAAATGTAACTATTTAAATTGTCCAGTCACGATGCGTTCATACATGTATATGGGAACATACTGTGGTTATCAAAATATGAGAATTAGTTTAAGCAGGATATTAGAGATATCTAATTTCTGGTTGCTTCGTCTTGGTTACGTTTGAGCTTTGAGTTCTTCTCCCACTTTCAATAAGTGGGACTGTTGTTTCGCCATCAACACGCCAGTACTGTGCGTCTCAAGTCCTTGCAAATCCATCCGCTTCACTTTTGCCTCGTTGGCTTTTTAAAACATCTATTCACCTCATTTCTCCATTTTGTTCTTTCTTTTTCTTTCGTCTTACTCAAACGGCACTCTCGTTCTTATATAGAACACGCATTTCTCCGAGTTGCCTACAAGTCACAAGGGACCATTTTTAACAAGTGGCGAGAATGGCACACAATATCTCAAGCTAGCCCTTCGTAATTCGCAGTCTCTCGGGTGGCTGTTCAGAAAATTGGTTTTTGGCTACAATCTGAGGCCAACGTCACATGCCTTTGTGCGACAAGAGAAAAGATCAATGGTCGGGCGAGTTTTGCCAACGTCACCGTATACACTGTGAATCATTTGTTGTTGTTCTGAAGGATAACTATGGGTGAAAAACAGCCCTTTTTTAAATAAGATCTATCGACAAGTGAGGCAGGTCTCAAAGAGTAATATATATTTCTGAAACGTTGGATGGCTGGAATTATTTTGTCCGCTGCGATGTCTCCCCTCTCCATCGTGAAAAAAACCCACAAAAACAAAAAAAATCAAACATTTGCCAGCTTGTTTGTTATTTTCCTATACTATCATGTGTGTCCAGTGTGAAAAGCTATTAAAATTTTGGGATTAATGGACATTTTATTTCCGTGCTTATCACTAGTATATATGTTTGTGGGCTTCTCGTTTGTCAACATCGCTTTCACTTAGAGGGTTTAATACATTTAGATATTAAAGTAAAATTTAAAATGAGAGAGATTCTAGAGCTTAACCATGGCGCAAATGTTACCGACAGAACTCCAGTGATGTATTCACATGTTCAGAAATCTCTGAGAGGTTGATAAAAAGCTAAATTTCCTTTAATTAAAAAATATATATAAATATACCGAGAGGGCTCAATTATTCCATCCCCAACCGCGCCAAATAATTTGGTTTATCATCATCAGCAGCATCGTCATCAACAACATCATCATTGTTATGAATATTTTGAATTTCAAAACAAAGACTGACATTTTGTAACTATAAACAACAATCAAAATAAGGAATGAATACACTCAAGATGAAATGCAAATACCCTACTTAGCTCTTAGCAAGTAAAGTGTTAAAGACGTCAGCATTGATCTCACCACAACTCATAGTCATACTATTAATACATACTAGATCCGGCGCGCTTCTCATGGATGCCATAGACCGAATTGAGTGAGGCTTGCGTCGCTGAACTCAGGAAACCGACCGAACTCTGAGCAGAGGCGAGTATAGCAAAAACAAGCAAACAAACTAGAGACACGGGATGAATAAGATCTTCAGCTCAAAACCTCTTCGCTGTGAATGACAGAAAATATATTTAAAATCTGTTGAACATATATGCCCACTAAATAGTAATCGTAGAGTTTAGTATTAAATTACGATAAAATGAAGAAAAAAAATGATTAAATGGTAATAGTTGATGCGACAAAGAGACTAAAGAAAAGTCAACTGAAATTTGCCACACATTACACTGATGTTAATCAATGAATCAGTCGAAAGAAAGAAGGCAAGAAAGTAGAAAAGAAAACTTGGATGATCAAAAACTAAACGAGGTAAAGAGGAAATATAAGAAAACCAAATTATTTGAGTTGTAAATATGTGCGTAGAAATATAGGGTGCTACTGTCGCAAAACGTACACAAGAAATAGTTCGACATCAGCAAGCAAGATACATTTTTTTTTTTTTTCGGATATTGTATTTGGCAAATGTAAATAGTTGCATTCTCATATAACCTTGGACACTATAAAAATGCAAGGAGATGGCGAAGGACTTTAGGTCGTCAGAATTGCGCATATTGTTGTTCGAATTTTTAGGTTAGTTGCTGTTATTTCATTTTGTCTATGGTAGGATCTCTAGGTCGACGTTCCTTTGTACTAGATCAACCTTAATAATGTGCTAGCTCTTAACACAAATTTTTTGTTTTTTGCCTCTCCTTGTCACTTTTTCTTCATTTTTTTTCTTTTGTCACGAGAGAAGCATTTTTCTTTGTGGCTTTCAATTCACACAGCACCCCCTGAGAGATAACATAGGCAGGAGAATGACAAAAAGAATGCTCATTCTGGTTCGTTTTTCACACTGGAGTGAGAGTAGCTTGGAGATGGTAAATTGCGTTTTTTTTTTCAGCAAAGGACGCTTGTTTTGTTTTGTTTTCTTTCTCATAGTTCTGTGCTAGATATGTGTGAAACACAAGTCCAAGTCTTTGTACCATCAGTCCATGGAAAAAAATCAGCATCTAAAAAGTAAAAAACGCACACTTTGTAAGTGTCTGTGAATTCAGATTGCAAAGAATCACCATGGAGGAAAATCACATGCACTTTTCAACTGAGTCGATATAGGTTCAAATTTGACAATATTTTTGGGTCCTTCTTCCCGCTCTCGTCTTTGTTGTCTGTCCAAACACTTTTCCAATCGTCCCATATCTCTGAATGCCAGCATGCCAACAATAAAATATCATTAACATCCCCTAATTAATTTGAACATAATTTACAAATCGTCTAGGCCAGCTCCTAAATCTAAGATGAATGTGTTAATTTAAACTGTGGCAATCTGTGAATCTCTTAGCGTTAGATTGGGTTATATTACAATAGTGAAGACTGGGCTGGCTACAATTACTGGAGTACGCTGTGCTCGATGGGTCCCTACCTCTTATGTTATAAATTATCCATGTTTTCTGTTTTCCTTTTCTTTTTTGCTTTTATTTTTTTCGACTGATTCACTAATGAGGTATTTCGAGATCGGTCATATGACCGAAGAAACATCGCTCACATGTGGCTTTGTTTATATAGTGTGACATGCCTGAAACTTCATTATTCGTCAAGATTTGTCTGCCATGCCCAGAGCATGTAAAGAAATCAGCATTTGAGCGAAAATCCTTGGTCATGTGACTTTTCTCGAAATACTTCAATGAGGATCGGGCCTAATGTGTTTTTAATTTCAGAAGGTCCTCCTTTAAATCCCTTTTCGTATCAGCTATTACCACTTATTATTATTTTGTTCCTCCCCTTAACTTAATCACCTACACTGGTATTATTTTTTGGAGGATATCTCGGTTCGATAGGCTTTAATTTTTTCTAACTCTGTCACTCACAACGAGGAGTTTTAAACCTAACTTTCCTACCCAACTCGTGTTTCTATTGCATCCTCCATGGTCCAGTCGGGAGCGCCGACGCTCTGTTCAAATTGGGCCTCAAGTTGCCGAGCGCGCCGGGTCTATTAATAATATGTCTATGCTGTCACCCTATTGGCAGATATTTTGTTCAAACTAGTGAATGTAATTGACAGGGCATACGTCAATTAATGGGTTATATCTGTCTGAATATGAAAGTTGAGCTTAGAATTGTTTGATAAAAACAACAACAACATTAAGAACATCACATCAACCTATACAGCCCAATGTGGCACACTTTATGACACGTACAAAAGAGAGCTTCAGAATATCGAAAAATAAAGAAATAATGGTATTTCGTATGAAGCAAGGCAATAGCTAGAGTCTTAATAATGATAATTGGATGCCTATAGGGTTGATTTCACCGCTAATTGTTGAAATAGACGCATTCGTTTGGAGTAACGTTGTCGTGGTATTATTTTGTGTTGAAGGCTATAGCGGGTTCTGGATACGTATATGAAATTTATCGTGTGTCACAACCATTCTTCAACAACTAGTTTTGCAATTGATCAAAGGAGAGGCAACATTTGAGCATCTGTTGACAAATGAGCCGGGATCTAATTTGTTCTGGTATTGTACAAATCCTAACAGAGCTGTAGTAAACGCTACCTTCCATTTATGCCTTAGCGAGCTGTTACAGTCGTGAAATTTAAAGTTATTGCACAAAGTAGCATAAAGACTAGTGCCTTATGAATTCCACTCTTTGCATTTCATTGGCAAAATATTTCTACTGTTAACACAAAGAAGTGTGACATTTATGCCTGTTTTTTAAATAATATTAATACCAGTAATGACAACAGCAGTTTCTTACAGTCATAAAGTTGAAACTGATTAAATGGAATCTTAAACAGCTTTAGACACAGCCATCTTTCACCGCATTTCCTTGTGTTACCGCTACCTCTTGTTGTCAGAGAATCGCATACTGACTTAATTAGATGGGTAGATGGTCTGCAAAAGACGTAGACTGTATAGAAGTAACAACAGATAGCAGCAAATCAGTGGCAACGGCACCAAAACCAATTGCCTTTAAGAGATAGGTACCCGATTCTACAAATGACCCCCTGAGGACTGGACGAGAGCTCAGTGATAACGAGGGCTAGTCACTGAAAGCACAGAGGGCGATGCCTACTAACTGATTGCGTCAAATTGGAATGACGGCACGCTCTCCTCGCAATTAATAGCATTTAAACTAATTGCACCTCCGCATCATTAATGTAATCAGATCATATTGACCAAAACATTGCATAGCCAGTCATGAACCGGTAAATTCATGGTCTTAATTGTATGACGGTTTTACTAGCAGAACCCGTTACGATTCAGTTGCTTGAAGGGTTAGCTTGACAAAATGGTGGGAAGCTCTTATGAATAATTGAGAGGATGAGTCCGGGTCGCTCACTCACTTTACAGGCTTCGTTTACTTCACTCACTGGGAGTGGATGTCGGGATGGGGCAGAGGCGGGAGATGTGACTAATGGTCATTGCTTTGAATAGTTCCCACTTGCAAGGAGATCTCCGAGTATGTGACTCATCTATTCAAACGCTTAACAGCACTAGAGTTCTATGTAAACAGATGTAATTCAGCTAGTGACGACATCAGAGATTTTACAGTGTTCTGTTCAGCCATTGAACAGGAGTATTCACCCTATTAGCGCTCAAATTCTAGAACAGTTTAGTTTATTATCATTCCACCATCGACGATGATCACTTACTTGAAACCTTAACACAACCGTAGCTTCCAAGACCCTCCTGTCGTGATCGAACCCTGCAGAGGGTAGCGGAATAACTTCAGTGGACCGAGAGGGACTCTAAAAATGTCTGGGATCATTGTTCGTGCATTAGAAAGAGATTGCTTATAAAACTTTATGCTCAGTGTAGAAACGATGATAAAGATTATGAGTAAAGATAAAAGCCACTGACTGACACATATTATAACAAGCTTAAAAGAACATCTACGAATTGAAAAATGTCGCAAAAGCAAAGATTGTGAGGTGCATGATCTAACAAACAGCAAGGTGAGAGTGATTTACTTACTGAACACTTCATTAGGAAAATATAGGCAAGAACTAATGGCTCATATTTTTCAATAAAACATCTAATTGAATCTATCTTTCACAGATTTTGTTACATATCTGTCATGTTAAAGATACATGATGTGGTTTTGTTTATTTTTTATTTTTATTTGTTTATTTATCTATCTATTAATTAATTAATTAACTTATTATTATTTATTTATTTGTTTATTGTTTCAATGGATGTGATTAAAGAAGGTAAAGGAGCATCTGCAGAATTGGTAAAGTGCGTCCACAAATCTTGGGTTCCGCCTTATTGCTTTTACCTCAATTGTGTTCCATTAAACCGGCAATAATGTAAGACTGGCAATTAATATTGTTTCATAAACAAGCCAAAGCAACGTTTTAAAACATATTATGTAATGCTGGTACAAAAAAAAAAGAAAAAATTAACACATTTAAATATGTACACGCAAATAGGAGAAGGGGGGAGGGGAATAAGTTACTGAAAGAGAGAAAATATCAGAAAGAAAGAACTTGTAGAATAATGAGAAAGAGGCAGTTCGAGGCACGCTCGCGCGGGGCGGGGAGGGGGGGGGGTGAGGGCGGTGAGCGGAATAATGACAGAGACACTCAAGTAAACAGAGAAAGAGTGAAGGAGCAAGGGGGAAAGTTCTGCTTCTTAGACCTATATTAGACTGAGACTGCCCCTGATGCAATGTGCTGAACAACTAAACTTTGTTCGCTAGACCTTTTCCCGTTTATGGCAAATAAAAGCATCCATGTGTCAGAAAACTTTATATTATCGTGAAAGACCCACATCAAAGACAAGGTCCTGTTAATCTGAATGTCTGCACATTAAATGTTCCATTTCCTCAGTCCTTAATTTTATCTTTCTTTAATGCTGGTAGATGTATCACATTATAACATCGACCAGGGTCCCAAAATGATAAAATTTCTAATGATAATAACAACATAGTGATAATAATATTTTGTTATGCCATTGGTAATAAAAGTCAATGAATGTATCTCTCTTATCTTTTCTTTTATGTATTTTAGCAAGATCAAAGGCTGGAGCAAGACTGGAAAGCCACAAAGATAGAGACAGCCCATTACAACCACACGAATTTAAGTATAGCAAAGGATCATGCTGATGATATAGAAACATCAGCATAAACCTCATCTTCGCAATGCTTTACCTGAGGAAAACTGTTGAAGAGAACGATGGCTACCTAAAACCAATGGAGCGAGAATACGTTGTGGGCTACATAATAATTTGATAGTAGTTCTAACAAGAGTCGACCCTTCATCGAGAGCCATGTAACATTACTGAACAGCCTGAAATATTGACAGGTACAGTTTTATTACGTAATCCTCTATCTGAGCTAAATTAACCAGATCACAGGCTGGAATTTTCCCTTACATGCACGCAGGATCAAAATCTTGCATAGAAATTAATGTTGGAGCTCTTTGCATCTATGTTGTATTAGTTGTTTGTAGTTAGTTTCGCTAGTACATGTAACTTGTGAAGCGCTTTAAAAAATGATAGGCTCTACATAAGGAGCAGTTTCTCTTTCTTATTTCAGAAAAGTGTGTCTTGAATTATTCCATAATGGAAGAATGAAGTGAAATAAAAATGAAAAAAAAATATGTTTTGCTAGTCCAAAATTCTGTGAAATAATAGTAAACTAACATCAATTGATCTGTTCACCAGCAAACGCGAGTGAATCTAAACAATATTTCAATATTTCAAAACTTATTCGACTGCTGCCTGCAATATTAAAATTCTAAATATTTTCCACAGTGATTATAGTTCTATTCTTATGCCTCACGACCTGTTCATTCCAATTTTTGTCATCTGATCGCCAGGGGTATGAAGATGGTCTGCAATTCATGTGCTTTCCTAAGTCAAACTACGCTATTTTTTTTCCCACATCATCTCAAAATACCCCCCAAAAAATACTGCCCTGATGGGTCAGCTAGTGTGACGTATGTGAGCTAGGAATGTGACAGGCATGCCGGATGAGTGTTTGGATTATTTTAGTACTAAAGAAGAAGTGTTAGATCTCTGGACCTATTTAGTATCTGGCCTTTGAAAAGATCTAATCACACTCTAGTGCTTACTACACATCAGGCAGTTTAAAAGAATATTTTTGCGCTGAAAAAATAACTCGCTTTTGTAACTGTTGAAACATTTCAACATCAACTGAATTTCTCAAGGATTTAAAGTTCATAGGTTATAGAAATTGTGTTGTCCTCCTCCGCCCTCGCTCCATCTCCAGAACCATACTTCCGTGCGTATTCAAACCTCTACTCCGTCTTTGTGTAGTGCTGATGAACTTGAGGCTACCACCTAGCTAAGCAAGGCTCCTTTCAGTAATGTCACCGGTGAGTGTAGATGGCTTCCGGAACCGCGGGCTGTTCTTGGAATTCTTGATAGACTGTTGTAGTCTGCTTTATCCTGGCAGTACTAATCAAAATCTTTCAATCCGCTTGAGCATGCACTCTGGTATTCCTGGTACAGCACTTCGCCGAGACAGCTTTTTGATTTAGTGAATGACAAAGAACCAGAGGGATTTCACAACCTGGTGATCTGATACCCAACAACACAACTGTATAAGGAGTTTGACGCATTAGTTCAGATGCCAATTATTTACGTTAAAACCAGTACAGACGTTTGGGAAGAAGCTTGTTACAAGATCGAGACACCCGTATCTTATCAAAACGTACACTGATTATAATATGAAGGGCCAACCATAGCAAGTTCTTCAGGTGTTTAATGGTAACTTCTTTACTACATAAACAATCCAGCAATCCGAGTTACACTTTAGTTATTGGCACACATGTACAGGGAACTGCGCCTGTGTCTGCGCCTGTGGGCGGGCTGGGCATCTCCTATTGACATAACTGCTGGCATCATATCTGGTCCAGTAGTGCTGTCGCTCTTTATAAACATCAGCACTTCATAGCTCACTGACCTTTTTTTATTTTTTTGATCATACGAACTACCAATCACTATAACTTCATTTAAGTTGAATTTCTATTGCAGAAACAGAAGAATGCTGCTTCGACTTTTTAAAGGGAGAAGCTTTTTGTGTGACCGTCTTACGTTTGATGCATCACCAAGTGTATCTACAGACAAAGTCTATAGTCTCTTCACTGGCTGTCCTTCTGTACTGTCCTTTCCCTCCGTCATCAGGGATAATTGATTTTACCCATGGGCATTCTGCTCTGTGAGTGCTATGTTGTTTATGTGCCATTTATGGGCCACTTAAAGACCAAGCACTCTCTCTCGGTTCCATCCCCATCCCAAATTACTAAGAACGTCTATCGACTTGATATCTACTGTTTTCTTTACCTTTCTTTTTTCTCTTTCTTTTTTTTTTAACCGATGTTATTTTGTTGTGTTCGGTTCAATTCAGTTGTATGTTTAGATCTTTCAGCCAGCCCCCTAGGGGTTTATCTCAGCCTGTTGTTGTGTCCTGGGGCTTGGCTCTTTTTTTTAAATATCAAAATAAGAATCGCACTGAAAGATTTCGCAAGCGTTGTAAATAAATGAATTGTCTCTTCAACAGTGGGTCTTTTGGTACAGGTTCTTTCTCCACTTTCACTGGGAGAGCACCCAAAAAATTCCGAAATCCTGGGATGGATGTTTCATTTGAATTTTGACCTTACTGATACTTTTGCAAGGCTATCTCATTATTTCAATCTCCTTTGCCAATCATATCCCCCCCCCCCCCCCCCAACTTTCTTTCTCTTTTCATCGCAGTCAATATCGTCTTCCTGTCAGTTCTAATGTCTCTTTTACAATGCTGCAAAACATGAGTTGAGAGGGGATAACTTTGAAAGTGGGAACGGTGTGACATAGAATGAAAGAAATAAAAAAAATCAGAGTTCACAGTTCATTTTACAGCGAAAAATTAAAATGTATGTAATTCACTAACACAAAGCTATTAAAGAAAGACTTGATTTGGATTTAGGAAGAGAGGAAATAAACTTTGGTAATATTATTTTTTCTTCGATTTGAGAATTTAATTCCATTCATGATTTTTAATAAACCGGATATCTTTCAAATTTATCTTTGTACTGCCATTGAGAATGGCAGATAGAGTTCTCCTTCGAAAGTCTTTGCCAGATAACAGATCATTTTAAAATACTAAACAACATAAGTTTTTTGGCACAATACTAATACTGCTTGCTACTTGTATAAAACAAATGAACAGGAAAATCTGTGACTGTGATTTACTTGATGCTGAGTTTGATGAAAAAAAAAAAGATGAAATGAGAAAAAGAACAAACTAAAAAACAGTTTTATCTATCATGAGAAAATTAAAACTGAATGAAAACAATCTTCAATGACATTATGAGTTTGAAATGTTTTTTAGATATGATATCTTAACAGAGACGCCTGTTTGTCAGAAGCTAAGAGTATTGAATGCCTGATTTAGAACAGAGTTCGGTGTAATTTGAGCTGCCTCTAAGGTTTGTGAACTCAATAAGAACTACAGACTGCTTTTAGGTTTGATCCGCAGACAACGCCCTTGTAAACTAACAATGGCTCCTTGCTACAGTTAGTTGTCTGGGATCCGCGGTTTTTGTCTTGTAGCCTGGACCAATGGACCCCGGATATTAACAGACTCTTCCATTTTATAGCCCGCTTTATAAATGATGTATTGGGTTAAAAGCCCCGCAGAGACCTTGCCTGTTTTGGAGAAAAAAAGGATGCTGGCAATATGACTGAGGAACTTTTTTTTTCCTTATTGCCCTCCTTCTTTCCTTCGTACTGCTTATCTGTCTTTCTTTTTTCTTTTCCCCCTAACTTTCCTTTGATACGTTTCTGTCGTGATTTTGTCCATCTATCTGTCTTATTTTCTCTCTTTCTTGCTCTTTATGCTTTTATAATTTTTTATGTATAAGAAAATCTTTTTCTCTCTTCCTCTCTCTCTCTCTCTCTCCCTCTCTCTCTCTCTCTCTCTTCCCCAATCTCTTCAGGGTAGATATTTGTATTATAAAAGTGTTTCTTTCTTCCCTTATCACTTCGTTTGCACCCTATCATCTGCTGCCAGTATATTTCGGTCGATAGTTTTATAATATTACTATTATTTTGTTTTACCTGTCAAACTTTAAAAATATTAACAGGGGTTATCATAAATAACCTGACCTCCATTAGATGTTTGTTGTAAAAATAGTTTGTCTGACGGTGAACACTCCATAGCATTTGGAATCTACTGAGCCTTTAAAGACTTGTTTGTTTGTTTGTGTTGGGGTTTAACGACACATCAGCACGATTACGGCTATATTGTGTCAAACACGGTTAGATACGTTTACACGTCAAGAGGAAGAGAGGAAAGGAAGTGGGACAGAAGACAGTAGTAACTAAGTGCCGAGTAGAGATTTTGTTAATAATGGGAATGATTGTCTCACGGCAAAGATCAAAATACCAGTCATGAATATTAATAGTGGTTAATTAACGTTTTCTCTTGTTAGTCAATAAACTCGGGTCTCAGGTTTTAATTTGGGTGTTTCTTCATTTTTCATGTTTGTGTTTCTCTCTCTTTCTTTTTTCCCCAACCGATCTCGAGCTACATAAGGGCTGTTCAAATTGGTTCTCTGTTCTTTCTGCTCCTAGTCTCAGTAGCCGCTCCGCTGAACCGTCTAAGACCCCGCAAAGCTTTTGAACAATATGGTTGAACTGCTTTGTGACAAATTTCGATTTTCATAACCTTTGTTATGGGGATCTATGCTATCTATTTTTCCTAGATTAAAAGTTTTTGGTCTAAAATTATTTTCTGGTGTAAAACAACCAACAGCAGTTCTCTATTGTCGGTGGTTTTTAGCCATGTCGAAAATGTCACAGTGGACTGTATTTACAGAGGCTTAAAGGAGAAGACAGCCATAATATGAACGGAGATATTGAAGCATCTTGACTGTGACAATGCCGGTGATGCTACCGCAGTGATGAATCAAAAGCGGAAGGCATAAAGATTGGCGCAGAGAAATGATACAGTTTACCGAAGAATATGACATGAAATGTGGTGATGACAACAACAAAAGACAAGGGAGAGACGACCGAAACGTGGAGGAATAACACAAGGAGAGAAATTAACACTGAGAGAAAAATGTCTAGGGGGCGGGGATGCATAATGGCACATGAAGGCATATGTACCATATATGTGCTCAATAAAGCAAGCAAAAAGGCTCATGAATAGGCATGGCTAATCTTCATCTCCCAACCATCATTAAAGAGACGTGTCCCTCAGCTCATCTCGCTTCTCTCTTCCGGTGATCTTTCTCTCCTGTCTCTTTCCTAATCTTCTACCGCCCTGTCTCTCCCTCAGACGTTCTAATTTGTAATTCTTCCTTTATCTCTCTATCTCTCTCTCTCTCTCCACACTCTCTGAAATCACCTGCCATGCTCTTTCTCTCCCATCAGATCTCTCCTTCGCTCTCTTTTTCCTTTCTCTTTCGTCGCACCGTCTTCGTCTCACCCCGACAATTCTCCTCTTCTGACCTTTTTTTTTTTTTTATAGCTATGTCACTTTTCATCCTCTGCATCTATCTATCTATCTATCTATCTATCTATCTATCTATCTATCTATCTATCTATCTATCTATCTATCTATCT
>JBCEWB010068485.1:0-13354 GCA_039654565.1 Peronia peronii | reverse complement strand
CTCATAAGTCTCTGGTCGTTGCCTCGAGAATAGCTGAATGAAGAACTGCTAATCCACAATACAAGTTTCTCCTCGTTAATCATGTCCTTCTTATCTTAAATTACGCCATCGCTCAGCCTATTACCATGCAGCAAAGTGTTGTGTGGACTTTAGTCATAAATACCTATTTTTATGTACATCTGATCGACAGCATTTCTCTCAGGCTCCAACACAAATGCTCTTATCTCGTCAGTCAGTTTTGTCGTGTGATTCTGCTTTTTTTTTTTTTTGGTCATTTTTAAAATTTTTTTTTTTTTCGTAATTTAGGCCTACTTGTCGTTGTGACATAATATTAGAATGAAAGCGGGAATTATTCCAAAATTCACATCATTTAAATTGAATCAGCTACTCTCTAGTTGAAATGTACGTGTAGAGTAATTCACCTCACCAAGGCTCGAGTACAACAATGCTCTCTCTCTCTCTCGTTCTTTCTTTCTTTCTCTCTTACTTTCTCTCTCTCTCTTTCTATACATGTATATATTTCTATCTCCCTGACCTATCTTTTTCCTCTTGAACTGTTCATTTCTTGTCTATCCTTTCTAGCTTTTTCACTTCTTTCTATCCCTCTGTTGTATCTTTATTATGATGATTTTGTTTGTTTGTTTTGCCTTGTCTACTACTGGAACTAAATATTGTAAAAACTTTACAATTTAAATACAGAAATACACACATGTAATATATAAATATATTCTGCAATCCACTGCCTTTCCCCCTTCTCTCCCTCCCCCCCCCCCCCCCCCCCCAACTTTCTCCTTGTGAATATTTTCTAAGCAAGCATATGTGCATGTACATATGAATCTATTTCCGCTTGGGTGTATTGATTGACGTACAATCTAGAGATTGTTAATCTGAATGGCCTTCGTTATAATTATATGACTATCAGCCCATCGACCAGCATTTCACTATCACAATTCGTCTACTCTCTATATCGGCTACACTAAGTACTACAGACATTTGAAAATCTGATGATAGCTATATCGAATGCTGGGCCTCTCAGTTCCGCCACAGATCTGCTGCTTACTGTTCACTTAAGCACTTATTAAGTCAGATGGGACAAGGCGAGTTTATTGGGGGCTGATTTTGTACGGCTTTTGTCAGTGTTAAATTTTCTTAGTTACCCCATGTCCTACTCTTTTCATTTGGACCCTGCTACTGCCATGATGGGAACAGCTCATTAGAAACGCACAGTACAAGAGTCCCTTTATTTATCAGAGGAATCTAACTTTAAACCGTGCTACCGTGTCTAGAGTCAAATTCTATGGAGTGTAACTTTTTTTTTTTTACATTGTTTCCACCCCATTCCCCACAGAATTGTTGTAGAATGAAATGTCACGACATAAGTTGATGTACCCGGTATTATCAGAAACCATCATGGATGGCCACCCATGCTTGCTGTTACGCCCTATATACCTCTTTCAATCTCCTGGTGGAGGTTATCTCGTATGCTTGCTGGTGTATTTCTCCGTCAGGCTGTGCGCAGGAATACTTTTCTTAAGTATGTAGTCTTTCAATCTTAAGAAAGTAGGATACTTTGGCTATAAGTCTGTGTCTAGGTTGGTGAGAAGAATTTGTATGGATGGAAATTTGGAATTTCAAAATTTTGTCCGGATAGCGACGTCTTCGCCTACTCACTCTCTCCCTCTTTTTTCTTTTTTTAACTTTTTTTTAAACTATCAATAATTTTTATTAAGAGGGTAAACGTACACTCGGGACCTTCGAAATATATTCGTCGTTATCCGAGAGGCTTCCCTACCCAAGAAGCCTGTGGACCGTTGATCAGCGGAGGAAAAAAAAGCGTCACCTATGTTCCACTCTTTCGCATCTCCCGGTAAGATTCGAACGGCAACACTGTTATCGAGAGCAGACGCCTAACCTCTTGGTCACTTTTTTTTCTTAGGCCTTTCAATCCAAAGAAAGTAGGACGGTGGCTGCCTGTTTTTTGCTGAGAATTTTTGTAGGTAGAAACTTAGAATTTGGACATTTTGCGGGGGACAGCCGCACTCCGCCTACTCTTCATCAATTTTGAACTGTCAAAGGTTCCTTAATGTGCGTGACGTACACACGGGACCTCCAAAATATATTCGCCCTTGTCCGAGAAGGCTAGGCGTCGGTCTTCCCTACCCAGAGGAAGCCAGGGGACCGTTGAATCACTGAAAAAAAAAATGCAAGTTTTAGATCTTCGTGTCTTTCCATTTCCCAATGGGAGGACCCGCGAGTCGATCCCGGCCACAATCTCACCGACGTGAGCTGTCTTCATCATGAAGCAGACGTCAAACTACATAGTCACGGTGACCCGCCATGTAACCGTGTCTCCTGTGAGGTTAGGTTTATATTGACAAGCCCGTTTTCTGTCCCCACCCGACAAGAAGGTCGAGCACGGAAAGATGGGTGTATGTTTGTGTTCTCAAGAACCTTCGCACAACTCAAGCGTGACAAGCACAGACGATTTCTTTCTGTGCGTTTTGGATATGGATTTGGGTTTATTATCGCACATCAGCTCGATCACGGCTACATTGTGACTAACAACACGGTTGACTATTTATGTTACAAGTTGGCAAGGCATATCAAAAGATGTATATGTTATGGATCATCGAAAAGTGTAAAGGGGATAATTACGAGAATAATAATAATGATAATATCGATTCTTTATAACGCGGCTTGCCTTGTGGCTCCCGCTTGTTAAAAATGTTCTTGAATCGTCTTTATGCTAACGGTCTAAATTTTCGAATAGAGGCCTGTTTCACTCAAAAACGCCAATATGATTTGTAGTCTCGTTTTCTTTTTTGAAGAAATCTTTCAGAGAGCGACTGAACCCGGCGTAATCTAAAAGTATGTGTGCGATTGACTGTTGACGACTTTATCATATTCGGATCGGGTATTGAACAGATACACTAACAGTGATTAGAGATAGATCTATCTTTTCAAGCATTCTGTTGAAAGACTTCTTTGGGGGTGTCCCGTTAAGTCCCCGCGCCAGATCAAAGATCACTTTCGGAATTTGGATTCTCTATGACAGAGCGTTCGGGGGATGGTTTAAAATCTCACCTCACCTCGTCCGATTCCCGTTTTGGTCAGCAAAGACTGGAATGCGAGCAAGGATATCGAGCGATCTCTCGCGAAACGGGGTTTGAAGACGTCATTTTCGTAGACTGGTGATAAAAGTTTGACTCCGTACTGCAAGATCAATTTGTTCCTTTTGTTTCTGAGAGATGGTTCACTGGCCGTAACGTATAGCCTTTCCATTGAGAGACATGCGATATTCCCTTATAAATAATCTGAGACCATGATGGTGAATATTTTCGATTTCTGTTCTATGTTTTTGTTTTCGAGGTAGGAATGCTCTGAGCCTAAACAATGCATCCTAATCAAAATTTGGAACGGATACGGGATTGGTTCAGATGCAACTTGGGATCTGTATCAGCATCCCATTCCGCATCCGAAACCGTTTTAAGTATGTTAAGAGTTTTGAGATAATCAGTATGGGAAATAAAGTTGAGTTTTCAACCAGCCATCACACCTAGAAATTAGGCCTCATCCTTGTCAAGGGATCGCTGTCTCTCGGCGAGAAACAGATCCGGATTTGTGCAATGATGTCCTTTCATATAAAATGTACGGTAAATTTTTTTGTGTTTAAACTGAAAGCGGTAGAATCTGCCCATTCCTAGTAGATTTTTTTATGCTGCCTTTCAACATCTCTCAATATTCCAAATTTCCATGTGGTGTTGAATGTGATTCCAGGTCGAAGAAGATCATCATCACGGGCTGCTGCATGCTGCACAAACTCTTCACGGGTGAAAATGTCGAGATGAACGAGGTGGTCTGTTGGGGCGTTTTGCCCGGAAGCCGCACTGGAAACTGGAGAGGCATTTATCACTTTCATAGACCCAGCTCAGGCAATAATTGATAATCAGTCCCTGCATCAGCTCACACAGATAGCTGGTAAGAATGATGGGGCGGAAGTTGAACGGCCATGTGCTTTTTTCCAGGCTTGGGAATGGGCACTACGGGGCCTGCTGCCACGACAAGGAAAAGAAGTTTGTCGATTACAGTTGGTTGACATTATTGTCAAGGTCGAAAGGCAAGGCAGTGATTCCGGTGTGGAGGGGGAGGGATGACGGTTGGAGGAAGGGATGTGGATCTGGTAGTGAATTTGATCAGGACCTGTAGCAGTGTTTGCCAGCACTCAGGGGGTCAAACTGCAACTGGTCCATAGAAAAATTGTCATTGTAAGAGATGGAGAAAGGGGTCAAGAAATAAATTTTCCTTTTCTCAGCAACGGCCTTGAACTTCCGAAAGACAGCAGAGTAGTACTGGTTTGAGGCATTTGATGATAATCCATCACCAAGCTCTGAGATTCGTCACCAGCACCATCGTCCTGACATTTGACACATGGAAGCCACCAGTGAGCATCAAGGCGGAATACCTTCAACTGGAGATGACCCCTTGTAAAATATCCCTAATCCCATATGATGCTTCGACGCTCTGCAAGTGCGCTCGTTGGTGAAAAGGGGGACACTCCGAGTCGACAGAGACTGTTCTGCAAATCCCAAATGTCTCAACTACCAAGGTCGCCACACAGCGTTCGAAAAGAACGGTCCGATATCGGAAAAAATCAATCACCGCCAAACAACTCTGGACATTCTAGCCACAGCACGAGTGTTAGATGTCAGATGTAATGTGCAGAGACAGAGAATGGTTAAAATAACACGAATTAGCTAGTACATTGATATGGATTTTCTGGAATTTCTGGTCATTACAGAGTGTATAGGTCGAACGATAGAATGTATAGAAGGCAATATTGGCAACATTGAAAACAGGGCGGATTTATTCCATTGTTGAGAATTCCTTTTACAGCTCGTAAATGCATCGTCCATATCCGGTATTGTACTTTATATATACTTGATCAGCCTCTTTGACGTGTAAACGTATCTTATCGTATTCGGCACAATATAGGCCGTGGTCGTGCTGATGTGCTGTTAAACCCCAGACACAAACAAACACATAATAACACGCACAGGATCTTCACACCAGGAATAGCAATTCAGAAACACCACAATGATAGCCATGTCAGCGATAATGACAGTTTTGATGTAATGATGACATTAAATTCAATGAAATGATGGAGGAATTAATGTTCTGAGAAGAACCAATTTGGGTTAGAAAAGTTAGTGTTTGTGGCTTGTCTTATTCTGATTAAATTTATCCTAAAATATTGCTGTTTAACGATTAGCTTCCGACATATCTATTTAAGTAATGATAATACTGACTATGATTATATTGATTACATGTATATATATGACAACAATGAACTCCTCCCAAACTGTTTCGGGGGTATCCGTCAACGTTTAAGTCATTAATGCAATAACAAACATAGTTATAAAAACTGATGGGTTTTTTGTTTTTGATTCATTTATTTGTTTGTTTGTTTCAATTACATCGATGCTCATGATAATTATTATTATCAGTTAATATTGATTGATTGATTTTTGTTTGTTTGTTTGTTTGTTTTAATTCTCGGCGTAACAGTACGATGTCAGTCACAAACTCACTTCGTTCAAAACAGGTATCAATGGCATTCAAGCATGACAATAACATAAAATAAAACAAAACAAAAGGAATAAACTACAGAAGAAAATATTTTTTTTAAAGTATATCAAGATGTGCTTATGTGATTTTCAGACATGCTAAAAAATCACTATTAAAAGCACACATGTGTAAACATTATCAACATAGTTATCTGTTAATAAGTTGTAAATTTCAAAGATTAACACTTCATTAAGAAACACTTTCTTCGCCGGCAATTTGTCGTAAAAATGAAACACGATAAACTAAACGATCTGCGAAAACGACGGAACCGCCCCATATTAAAACAACACAAAGGAACAACGAAAGTCAACTCATTTGCATCACAAGGGTCCTTTTGCTCACATCAGTTCCCCACTGCCGCTACAACTGGTCCTCTCTGCTCGCAGTAGAGGTTTCTGGTGGACTACGTTTTCTGGCGTTGTTTGTGGCGTCCGCCTGTACTGGGATCAGTTGTCCTTTGTCCTTGTCTGATTTCTGATGATTTTTCTGACTATTCTCAGTCTGCCTGGTCCAGACCATGCAGACGGACAAGATCACAACTAAGAGGGACAGAGCCGCAGTCAGAATTATTGCGACTGGGTACAGTGGGTGCTGTTCTTTTGGTTTTTTCTTGATGAATGTTAAGTTTACGTTGCTGCAAGAGGGAAAGTTGGACTGAATCAGCGGATGGGTGCAGGTGAAGCAGAATCCAGTTTCAGGATCGCAGGTCTGGTCCACACAGTCCTTCCCGCATTCGTTCGAGCAGCCTATTCCCCACAAATTGAGTGCGCAGTCTTCTGAACAAACTATACTGTGGGTATCACAAGTTTCACTTTCCGATCCAGGCTTGGCCGCCTGTCCCACACAGCCGTTGCCATGTGGACTGGGCGGCGGACTGTCACATTTCCTGTGGTAAGCAAGGGATCCTTGACCACCACAAGGCACAGAGCATGTCTTCTCGGTCTCGTCATAGGGTCCCCACTGGCCATTCACAATACCCAGATCTTCATCAATCAGACTGTCAAAGTCGTTACTTATTCCATCATAGATTTCCTCGTCCACCAATCCATCGCAATCGTTATCTATCTTATCCTCGCCTCGCATGGTGAAGGGGCTAGGAATGCAAAAGTCCGATTTGGATCGGAAGCCACTACCGCCAGAATAGAACTCGGTACCGATTTCACACTGAGCAGCGGCTATCTGCAGTCCGAAACGTCCCGCGCCCCGGTGTCGCACAATGAATGTGTGCTGCCTAGGTTTGGTCTCTATCAACAGGTTCATCTTGACTAGATTGCTGCGATGCGTATCGATGGTCAGTCCTGAATAGTAGTACTGTGCCGCTTCCTCAATGTTCTGGCCGTTGATGAGCATGTCGTCCTTCATATGTCTCCAGCAGTAGATGATCAGCTGGAAGTTGTAAGGTGTGGAACAGTCGTCCGCGATGTAACCCGCGGGATAAGTGACCATGTACTTGCTGATCCAGTTTTCCATGGGCACCACCACCTGCATAGCACCCAGTCCTCCATTACGCAAGGGTGGCGATAGCAAAGCCACCATGATGGGCATATCAGTCTCTATACTGATAAGGGAACCAAAGGACATCCGCATCTCATGGAAGATGGTGGGATAGTCCCACTTGTGCTTGAAGGCTCTGGACTTGTGCTTGCCGTAGTAAATGATGGCCTCTGTGGGACCCATCTTGAGAATGCGCATGGCAAACCATGGGGGGCCTCCTCTTTCCCCAGGTCGTCTGTTGAAGGGACCGAAGAAGAACTTCTTTCCCCAGCTATGTCCTGGTGGCATCATTTCTACAATATGGTTGCCTGTGTGTTGTGATCCCAGTGAAGACCGACAGTTACCAGCAATGACGCCCACAGGGCGAGTTGATTGGACCTCTAAGTTTGTAAAATCTTGGCGTTCTGATCTGATGTGGTTGTCAAAACACCTGTGAAATTGTACCGCCTGAATACCTCTCATGAAGGTGTGGGTCATCTCCAACTCCAACACGTCAATATAGGTGGTTCCTTCATTAACGACAGACAACTTTTGGTAGCGAGAGATTTCTCTGTCAGAATCAAACTGGTCCAGCAGACGTGCATGGATGTACGTACCTATTTGGTTGCTGATCACGTGAAAGATGGGGTTCGATGGCATAGTGACAATTTTGTAGTTCGTGCCCCACTGTTCAACTGGAATTGCCAGATAGGTCTCCACTCCGTAGGCAGCATTGGTCACAAAGAGGGCGATGTCCACATCAGATGTCACATGCATAACACCTGTGTTGCCACCGCTAAGGGACGTTCGTAGATCATGGAATCTGTCACTGATATTCAGGGTGAGGGATTGATTAGCCCCAAGATTGTAATTCCTGTGGAAGAAGACTTTCTGATCCAAGTCTATACCACGTGCCGTTACATATGTCGCCTGATCCTGTGAGTTCACGAAGGTGAGCCTCAGCCGTTCTGTGGCCCCTGTGATGGGAATCTCAGTGAGAAAAAAGCTGACCACAAATTCTCTACCGTAGTGGTCACCGTCCTGTACCACGCCTGCAAAATATTGGCGACCCAAGCCTTGGTCAACCAGATAGCTGAGCGTCATGAGCCAAACAATGTGCAACATATCTATTTTACTATTAGAATTTCGAGGTAAGTCTGAGGAGAATGTCCTGTAACGGTGGAACCGGAACCGCGTCCGTTTCTGCGTATACAACATTCGTAGGTGTTCGTGCTATGCAAACAAAATGAAAGGAAGATTTCTCACTCTCGCGCGTTTTGTGTCGGTGCGCAAGAAAATCGAGCAACACATTACTGTGGCATTCTCATGAAACTAAATTCAAAACCACAAGTCTGAAAATGATAAATTTGATTAATGATAAAGAAGCCTATTAAAATAAACAACCGAGATCTCTGATGCGACATACTTACACACATTGACATCATTCCCAATTGCCTATCGAGAATCATTTTGTATTACACAGTTAAGAGCTTATATGATTTGGCTTCCCGACCAGTTAAGATCAGTTAACTGATCCTTTCATTTTTCATCCCAGCCGAGTACCCAGGAAAATGATTTCAGCGATGTCCCAGCCACACAATCATTTTAATCTAAGAAAGTGGATTCATAGGCACCATAGCGCGCATTTATCACTGACAGATCCATAGAAAAGACGCAGGCAAATGGATGCGCTTATGTAACGCTGGCAGATCCATAGGTACTATATATCGTCATATTTTAAAAACAGACCTACAGGATTCGGGTTAGGATTATGGTTAAAGTTAGGATTAGAGTTAAGTATTAGGGACTAAGGTTAGAGTTAAGATTGAGTTATGCATAGGCATTATGGTGCCTGTGATCCGATATACACAAGACTGCCTATCTATCTGTGGCCATTAACTTGACTGCAGCTGTCAGTTATTGTCTTTCATGATACTTGACTGCAGCTATCAGTCTTTCATGATACATAGCTGTAGTGTCAATGGCCCAGTATCACTCCATTATCCATGCAAGCTCTACAGATACATGTATTAGCCTACTTATTCACATCATTACCTCACATAGTACAAGTAATAAGTATATTATATTCATATATATTAAGAATATATTATATTTATAAGTATATATTATGTCGCCATTCTATGAGGCGACAAAGCAACATTTGATGGATAGAGCCATAAACAGCGATGGAATCCCTACAGCTTTTACTGTTTTAGGAATATCTCAGATAAAAGAAAAGAAACGTTTTTTTTACAGCATGATAATCTTTGTAGTTTTTTATTTATGTTTTTATTATTTTTTTATTTATGATTATCTTTTTCTTATCTGTTTATTTCTTGGTTCTCTCGTAGTCGTCATTATCAGATTAAATATTCAATGCTAAGTATAAAACTCCTGCCCACCAGCCCTGCCGCAACGTTGCACATGCGATTTGGCCGCAGTCTTGGCGGTATACAATCCATGGCATTGAAGAAACAAATACACACGCACACATGCACGCACACTTGTGACGAGAAAGGATAGGCCTACATACTTTTATTGAGCCTATATTATTATTATAATACGATTAGAGAGAATATAATAATGGGCCACAGAGGCCACCATACCTCTATAATTAAAACGTTTCATACATAGCCTCAATGAATTCCACTTCTCTTTGCGGAATTTCAAATAAATAGGACCTAATGCCTCAGATTTCTTTCTTTCTTTCTTTCTTTCATTCTTTCTTTCCTTCTTTCGTTTTCTCTTTGTTTATTTATTCATGTGTGCAATTACATGATTTATTAATGGTTAAACAGAAGACTGGAAGAAATTTCTTGGCAGGGATCGAACAATGCATCTTTGTAATGATTTTTCAGTTGCAAGAGCAATTCCCTCTAGCCTAGTTCTTCACATAAATACTACAATTTAATTACACTGAATTCCCACGGTTACTGCCTTTAGTATTTTCGCACCACAGAGCAAACGCCAAACTACATGGCCATGATGACCCTGTTCTCCGCCTCCAGGTTAAAATACAAAGTACAATGTCATATGACTTTAAGTCATTGCCACCTTTGTCAGCTTCATGTAAAATCTAGCTGTAGAAGTACGTGCTTTGCAATGGGTCAGTATTAGTCCCTGAAATTTGACAAATTGCCAGTATATTTAGACAGTCATATTATGTCTTCTCTGTCCTGTGGTTTCTTGCTAGCTGACTAAACCACAGACTAACTGTGGACTGACCTTTGCTAGGGGCTCGATTCGCAGATCCCGCCCCTTGGCTTCTTGGGTAGGGAAGCCCGGCGTCTAGCCTTCTTGAATAAGAGTCAATATATTTCGGATGTACCGTGTGTATGTTATATAGGTTAAAGAACCCTTGGCAGTTAAAAATCGATGAAGAGTAGACGAGGTGCCACTGTCGGGCAAAATTTCCAAATTCCAAATTTCTACCCACAATATAAGTATGCTCAAAAAAAAAAAAAAAAAAAAAAAAAAGAAAAAGAAAGAAAGAAAAAAACAGGTAGCCATTTAAAACTGAGATAGTCTTACTTTCTTAGGATTGATGGGCTTAAAAAAACAAACAAAACAAACAAAATAAAACAGAACAAAAACAAACAAACAAAGAAAAAAACACTATTATCCTTAGGGTCTGGGATCTGTGATTTTAGATTTTTGGACTCATATTTTGTATACGTATTTAGAAGGTTTACTATTATATGTGCAACAGCACATGTAATGTAACTTTACAATATCACTAATTTATGTGAATTATAATCATTGGCAATGACTTAAAAATATGCAAAAGGTCGTAACCGCACCTGTAAATGTAACAGTCATCGATCAGTTTTTGTGAGATCTTGCAGACTGCACATTATTATTGTTCAATGAAAAATGTACAAAAGATGCTGTTGTTTAATTCTTTCCATGCGAATCGTAGGTCTGCGCTATTGTGTCGATTGACTTTCTCCGTTCCCATGGCTCCTTGAGATCATGCTCGCTTGATTTTGTCGTGGAAGACTGATCAAAAATGGTACCCGCAACGACAATATTAAGATGTGCGCAACAGTCCATTACCAACTTCAGACGCCTCTTGCGTCTTTGATAAAAAAGTAGAAGAGTTGGGGAGAAAAGGGGTAGAAGTAGTGGTGGGGTTCAAGAGGAATCAGATGTAACATTATAGACTTGTATCGTACACGAACGTGTAAGCTTATACATAAGCATCTTGCTTATATAGAAAGCCAGTATGGAAGTCAGTACATCTACTACCTCACTTTATCATTACTCAGTCACCTGACTCAATGCTATTAATGTTATTACAATATGAAGTGGATGTCCCACTCAGAGTTCATATATGTGTGTGCGTCTTCACGCCTGTGATCGGCCATTTACTATCATCAGTCCCGCTTCTCTTTCCCCTTGAGTCTTTCCTCCCATGAGATATACTAATGTTACGATACAAATTACACCTAGCAGTTAAATTGACCGTGAGGTGTATGTAGGCGGATGACTACATAATGTCACTAACTAATTCTTACATTTTTTGTTCCTTATCATGTAATAGTTATCTCTCTATCTCTTTTAGTATGAATTAACAGAAACAATACCTTTGATACTGTTTGAACCACACAGCTGTAAACGTGCTAAAACATCAAGTTGAACAGAAACTCTCCCTAGCCCCCTCCCCTAACCCTCTTTCTCTCTCGTTTCTTGCCCCCCCCCCCTCTTTCTCTCTCTCTCTCTCTCTCTCTCCCTGCATTTTTTGCACTGCAACTGGGCAAAGAAAGGCAGTATATCAACCATATGTTTCTCATCAATATCATCTACAAACCTGATGCTTTCTCTGGCTATGCTTTCTTTTCTTTGCGCCAGGATATCTCTCTTAATCTGTTCGTCACCCAGTCCTGGCACGACTTCAGGCTAGAGTTCCACGGTCTCATAGACGCTGACCATTTGGAACTGGACTCCAAACTCATCTCCAAGTTCTGGGTGCCGGACCTTTACTTTGTCAACGAGAAGTCGGCTCACTTCCATGATGTGACTGTGCCGAACGCTCTCCTCCATCTCTACAGTGACGGGACGGTCTTGTACAAAATGAGGTATGTATAATATGTTTACTAGATTTATGCAGGGAGAGGAGCGGAGGCTCATATTATTCCTGCGAACGCCTTTTAGTGAAGAGATGATCATTATATTTGGGTACTTGACCTTTGCAATGAAATTTATTACAAAAGTTACATCCTCGGAATTTATGTATGCCATGCGTGTGGGCTAAGTTTTACAGAACGATGCCAGCTCATTCTCTTCTTATTCATATAATTATTTTTTTTGTTATTCTTGTAAACGTCGAAGAAGTAAAAAACAACAAACAAACAAGCAAAAAAGACTATTTGACGGTTCAGTTATTCCTGATCGGACAGCTGGATGTTCAATCCACTAAATCTTAGTATGTCGATTGCCATAAGGGCAACGCGTAATATACATATTATGGTTCATAACAGTTAGCTGTGTATATTGGACCGAGTATACGTGTGTATGTTACTCATTCCTATATACTTCACTAGTTGTGAAATTAATGTTTTCTCGACCACAAATGAAAATCTGTTTTAATTCTTTCTCATCTTATCTATTGGCGACATTCTACAGATACGCTATTACTTGAAAACAAAATCGAGAGGATCTAGGACCTTTTGGACCTCTATATATATTATGCAATTATGCTTTGGAAATTCTTTCCGGAAACCAAGAAGAGATTCATTGGACAATTACTACACTGCATAATTATAAAACTGTCACGGTTAACTTTCCAGTATGGGTGTCACTGGGCGTCTTGTTAGGTGTGGACATTTTGATAAATTCTTTGTTCTTGTGTTTCCTTAAAACCCGTTGATGTCAGTTTACAGTGTCACAGGACCATTTTACATATTGATATTACATGGACGTTTTTACACAAAGTGACAAAACAACGGGTCCATAAAATAAGAAAATGAATTAAACACCATTCATTAAACACCAGGCACCGTAGGCAACACTAGGATTATCCATGCCTCCCCCCCCCCCCCCCCACTGTTCCCCACCTCCCATGTCAGTGGAAACATCACGATAAGGAATAGATCTGTCAGTAGCAAACAACAACAGAACAAGAATAGCTCTGCACTGGGTTATACAAAATAATGACTCAATATCAACTGAAATAAACGGAGTCTATCTATCTATCTATCTATCTATCTATCTATCTATCTATCTATCTATCTATCTATCTATCTATCTATCTATC
>JBCEWB010068474.1:0-13354 GCA_039654565.1 Peronia peronii | reverse complement strand
ATCTATTGTTTCATTTTTATTCGATTTATCAGAAATTCGGATTATCAGAGTTCGGTTTGCGTGGACTCGACTGTACTAAAGTTAAAATTTGCCAGTATGCAGCACAGAGACTGCAATCAGTTAAGTGAAATTAAAGTTTAAATTTTGCCTCAAAAATGTTCAGATCAGATATTTATAGAACAGAATACTGAAGATTTCAATTTGTACATAATTTCTTGTCACTATATTTTTTTCATGTTGACCAGAATAAAGCTTTTACTTATACTGTACAATGATTTATTCATAGGTGATGTCCTCGGTGTTTCACACATACGGGCATGGGAATTTAATTCATCTTTCCCTGTGCGCAGTATTTTATTTCCATATATGGTGACATCTCCATCTCTGTACCTTTTGCGATGGTTGAACTCCACCAATATGCATGGTCTCCAGCTGTCGTCTGTCAAAGTAGTGATGGCCACAAGATTGCCCACAGCTTTTCTCAGTGTCTTTGGTTTCCTAGCAACAGACAGACTGGCCAAAGCATTTCATACAGACAGTTGTCTGAGTTGTGTTCTCTACTGTAGTTCATATGTTATGTGGACATACTACACTCGGACATTTTCCAACTCCATAGAGTCTGTACTACTGGCTATTGTTCTGATTTTATCATTACCATATTCCATTTCACCGGTCAGTTTTTATAGAATCGAGGAGGAAGATGATGCACAGGACAAAGAGGATGAGAATGGAAAAGAAATTGACAGTGAGGAAGATGAGGAGAAGGAGGATGAGGAAGGGAATGATTCTATATCCGATGATGTAAATGAGAAAGAAGAGCAAACTGTGACGAAAAGTGAAGATTCAAAACAGGATAGACTGGTAAGGAAATCTAAGGTCAATCCTGATTCGACAGAGAGGATTGAAACAGCAGGTGATGATGGTGGAAAATGTAAAGAAACTGACATGTCCAGGGAAGAGACACATGAGAAAAAAATCAAGTCATTGAAAACAAACAAGTCCACAGTGTCAACTGATAACTTTATGGACATCAAAAACTACCCTGTGAAGTTTACCTCATTTGCCCTGGGAGTTGTGATAGTGGCAGGATTTTTTAATCGACCAACATTTCTGGTATTTGCATTCATGCCTGTAGTGTTTTGGTTGTGGAATGTGTGGTGTAACTGCGGCAAGGAAAATTGGGGGTCCATTTTCTTCACACTCTTTTTCAGCATGGGTTTGGGAGCATTTTTGCCCTTTTCCATCTTTGTTTTTGTGGACACCATTTACTACAACCCTCAGTTTTTAGGAGATTTGTCTGCATCGTTTCACACTGTTATAGAAAAGAATTTTTCTTTAGAGACACTGATGGAGAATGTGGAAGCAATCCTGTCATCCATTGTCGTAACTCCTTGGAATTTTCTGCAGTATAACATGGACACATCAAATCTGGCTCAGCATGGCCTCCATCCTCGTTTTACTCATTTCCTCATTAATCTACCTCTATTGCTGGGCCCTCTGTGTCTTCCATTTATGATCGTTGGTGTCATCTCTGTGGTCAGAATGTTGGGTGGTTCAAACAACAACCGCACCGTGTGGCTGACATTTATGGCTTTTGTTCCTATTGCATGTTTGTCAGTGTTCCCACATCAGGAGCCACGTTTTTTGATACCTCTCCTGCCCATCCTGGTGGTGATGGGGACCCAGATCATAGCAGTCATGGCAGCGGGAAAGGTGTCATTCTTTTCTATGTGGGCACTTTTTAATATCATCTTGACACTCGCATACGGCTACATGCATCAGGCAGCTTTGATTCCGGCCTTGTCCATCTATCAACAGAAGCTGTCATCCCTACCAGTGTCGCCAGACAAAAGCTACCATGCTGTTTTCTATAAAACATATCCACCTCCTCGTCATTTGCTTTTACTAGATCCAGAAAGTACACACATTACCGTCACTGATTTAGCAGGATCACCGCTAGACACCCTTCTAGAGACTGTGAAGGAGATCAGGTCCTCATGCCGTACCACTCACAGAAAATGTGACACATATATTTTCATGCCCTCGACTGTCACAAATAAAGCCTTAGATCAAATGTCCCAGTATCAAATAAGTATAACCAGTATATGTCCACATCTCTCCATGGAGGCTCCTCCAAGATTTATGTCTTGGTGGAAGAAGAGAATAAGTTTCGATGATTTTATCACAGACTTTTGCTTAAATATCTTCAAGATAACCTAATTAAATAGCGTCAGTGAGACAGGAGGTCATGATGAAAGTCAGTTCAGTGAGGTGGTTTTGAGAAATGTAAACTAAAACTGTGCAAAATGTAGGATTTTTTACACAAGCATAACAGAGAGATCAACGTATTGCTTTTGGACTGGAGTTTATATTTTCGGTACATTTATATACCTGTAGAACTTATAAGGATCGGACAAATTCTGCATCAGTTGTCATTAATAACTGTTGACAGATGGATACATATATTAATCTTCATTTAAAATCTGTGCCATCCTTTGGTTCTTATTTCACATTAAAAACACATCCAATATGTACATTATGTGTGTTTAAATGAACATCAGTATACATGTATTGTAACATAACAACATGTTAATGATTTATATTATTACTACATTTTGTATGTGTTTCATTCAGTGTAATATGAAATAAAGGGCCAGTTTGACACAGAATGTAGTTCATGAGATAGCCAAAAACCAATAACAGTTATGTATCATTACGTAGAAACAGTGTACTGTATACAAACATATACATGTATATAAAAAGCAATAATTTTTGTTGTGGTGCAGTATGAGTGATTAGTAACTATTTTATACGATGCAGTATTGTTTATTAATGAGCTGCATGCCAAAAGTGTTGAGTGTTTTGATTGTTTGCCTTTAGTTTATTATTATTATGTGTGTGCCAAGTGCCATTTAACTCTTTTAATTTTGGTCTTTGGCAGTGGCAAAATTGCACCATAAAATTTAATAATATATTCAAAGGTAGGAACCTGCAGTTAAAATTGTAAATACATTGTAGTACATTATGTTTGTTCAGTTTTTATCATATAGCATCAATGCATATACATATCATGCATAATATAGACTCTCTACAGCATGCATGCTGAATTACTACATGTAGTGTTTTACCATACTTGTACAGTAGTATTGAATTTCCTTGATTTGAGACTACTGTAGTTATGTCATCCTGGTTTTGTGTCAGAAAAAAAATGGTCTTCCACACTTGTACCTCTGGGAAATGTTTGGGAATTTACAAGTTGTTTCACCTGCTGAGTATTATATTATGCAGACAACAATTTTTATAAATTCATTTACTTACGCAGTTATGAAAATACCAGCATGGATGCTTAATTAGTTATGATGTAGTTTCCAGAAACGATGGTACTGTAAGTGAGTTTTATTAGACTTTTTTGTGGAATTCTGAGAGAAATCCAGTTGAACATAATGATGGCCTGAGATGTTGTCAAGCAATTTGACTACCTAGATGTTTACTTTCCTAACTTATAGACCTGTGGTTTGTGCTTGTTATGGCATATGTTGTGATGCTGTTTAGCAAGATACCATGTCATGGGAGTGTCTCTGTTTCATTAAAACCTGTAACATAGTTAGCTGACAACGAGTACATTTGTATAATATAATGGATAGATGGCTAAAACTTGCATGGACTGTGCATGTAAATAATGTACAAGTACATATATATTGTATAAATAAATATTACGTATTTTGTGATCTCAGTATGTAGTTGAAGGTTGATATAACGGTAGAATAACACGTATATCTACATGTGAATTGCAAAGACTGTTTCAATGAATCAGTAATACAGTAAGTCATCTGGGCACTCTGTTCTTGAAGAGTGAACCAACATTTGAATCCTTACATTGTGAGCTGATGATGTTTGTGGGAAAAACAATAATGCTGTTTCAAAAACAACAATTATTTCAAGCTGTATCTGCATAGATATGCAAGTATTTCATTTTTGATGCATGTGACATTTTTGTGCACAAAATAATCAAAAAGTAATTTACAGCAGACTTCTGAAGTGCTAAGAAAAGCAAGAAAAAAAACTTTTTTCACCTTTTTCTCTTTTTTTTTAGCACTGTCATGATTAGATCCAGCTTTATCTGGTTAAGATGTTGACTGCACACTGTTCTTATAGTACATGTATAATTATACATGTATCTCATACACTTAGTACAATGTCTCATGCACTATGCTTTTACCAACCTGTGCAAAATTTGTTTTACTAGACTACAGGCTTGCTCTTTTTGATTGCCAATCAAAAAATGTTCAAAAATATGATCATGAGGAGAGAGCTAATTGTTTTGTTTTTACATCTATCTAATTCTCCCGATGTACCTTGTCTTATTTACATTTTACTATGGCCCACATATGAACATAACATCTGGGCAACCATGTGACCAAGGAGAACACCTGATGTTGAATGAAATGTAGATTCTATGGTGGGCATATGGCAATGTAGGAACAAAGAGGGATTGGTGAAGGAGAAGGCCCTGTTAGTATAGTTTTGTTTGTTTTCTTTGTGTTGGGGTTGATGGCACACCAGCACGATCACGGCCACATTGTGCCAAACACTGTAAGATATGTTTACACGTCAAGAAGAAGAGAGGAAAGAGAGTGGGACAGAAGACTGGAGCAAGGAGAGAGAGATAAGAGATGTCACCCCTGGAGTGTTGAGGATGGCATTCCATGGAGGACCTCCCACCGATGGCAGATTTTCACCGCCTGCTGGTGGGAGCAAAGAACCTACTTATACACCACGGGCTCCCGTGGGGACAGAAGAAGTGTAGCAAGGTAGAATTATTGAAAGTATGAGAGAGCACTTCAATGGAGTTGGCATGAGAACAGCTGAATACAGCCAGAGGTCAGGCTCTATGACCAATCTCAGGATTTGGCTGACCAGACAGGAACTATGTTACTTGAAGGAACACAGCTAGTCAACCATCCCTTGGATCAGATTCATACCCGTAAGGGTGTAACTACTGATCCTGATTAAACTACTAATGACATTCATTTTACATAAAGACTACATCTATGAGTTATTCAAACTGCTATTTTTTATTTTTAACCTGAATTTTACAAAACCTTGTCAGATGTCACAATCTGGCATCAACATGAACAAAGGGTTGATCACCTCCCCTTGCAGATACATAGTTTGTGCATCAGAGATGACTGAGTTGCAGTCAAGTGAGATTAGATCACAAGGCAAATTCACGCAATTCTAATGAATATTTCCACAAGATCTTTACAGACAGTATTTTGCAATTACTGTACATGTATATGATTTCTGCCAGACAAAGACAGTTTGTATTAACATCCTGACCTGTGGAATTGTAGCATTAAATTATGATTGTCACTTCTCACTGCTGACAAAGTAAGATTGTCTGAGTAAAACTTCTACAGTCATTACTAGTACCACTGATCTTTGGAACTGCTGCAGTTTGAAGTCTGCATTAAAAGGTTTCATTATTATATGAAGTTACCATGTAAGTGTTGTGTTTTTTGTTTCAGATATTACTTGATCCTCGTGGGTTATTGTGACAAAACAGTTAACATCAACCTACTGGTTTATTAGTCATGTGCACTTCAGACACATATACATGTACATGTATATGCAATCATACACTCTTTTATCCAATAGGTGATCAAATGCTGAAGACGCAATGAATATTTTGTAAAAGTCAACACTATCCATGTATTTTAAAATGACATGTATTATAAAATCATACAAATCTTGTTCCACATCACCTTCACTCAGATTTAATAATGATATAATGATATCTACATGTATAACTTCAAAATTCACATGTATTCTAATTTCAGAACTTCATACATGGCACAATATTTTTTTTCATGCAAGGTCATAGCTCGTTTAGCCCTCCAAATGATTCATTCAATCAGTTTGAACAAGGAATGATCAACTGACCAAGAATTGTAAATGTCAAGAGTCTGGAATTCCTCCAAAGACACAGTTTTCTAGAATCCTGAAAATTCCTCTCTGGTCTGATTTTAGTACACAGTGCAGCTCTTTACATTCTTATGAATGCAACAGTACAACTGATACCACTATGCCAAATAATCAAATGTCATCAAAGTTTAAATGTATCTTAAATAACTCATTCATTCCACCAAGCTGATACATCGGCTAGCAGTGTTTCCTATACAGATGCTTAGCTTGGTGATACATTGACTACAAAGGTATAGAATTATAAATCAGTGCGTCCAAAAGCCAAATCGCCTGCAGAGTGAATGAGATAATATCACAATTTCAAATAAATTCATGGCTCATTTTGTCCCCAGAATGGCAAACTGACTCTGAGGTTAGGGAGTGACAGTTACTGAGTGACAGTTTGTGGTTAAAAGTCATTCACTTACAATATGTTTTTGTCACATCCATGTTTTACTGCCATGAAAGAAATATGCGGATCAAATGGTTTGTAAATTGTAACTAGTCTCAAACATGTCCCATTGACATGTCCATGTTTTGTGCAGTCACTTGCATCCACATACTTTTACTCTAAGTAGATCTAGTCTAGGGATTGAAAGAAATATCAAGAAGAAAAAAAAGCAGGTGACGTAAAATGTAATTTGGTAATATAACCTTGTATGGGAAAAAATTAAAACATAACATCTTAAAAAAAAATGCATTCCAGAATACATTGAGTTACAAAGCATTATCGCACTCAAAAAGTAAAACTAAGGTAAATTTTATAAAATAAATAAAATGTCATTCTCTGTGTTATGAAGATAGGCATATGTTAACGTATATGTAATTTACTACATGTATTAATAAATTTGAAACGAAATATTTCTTGCTTCCCTTCTCTTCCCTAGAAATATGGAGTTGGAGTTATAGAAAGTGCTATTTTGAGCAGGACTGAGGCCTTGCCATTCCTAATGTGTCCATCCCCTACCAGTGATAATGTGGCTGTAGTACTTGAATGCCACAATAGAGAAGGCATTGCTTTCTGGCTCCATGATCCACAGACAGTGGCCTTTCTCTAATGCCAAGTGATCAGAGAGAGCTGGGAAAATGTTGTCTTATAGTTTTCATGCAACATTTTATTTGCTGGTTGATTATGGAACTTGCTGACAAAACACTGCAAGTTTGATGTTTTTTTCTTTTTATACGTACACTGTATATTGAGTCTCAGTACAGAATCTCCTCTCAAAACGTTTTTGTATACATCTCTGAAGCAAGCAGCCCTCCATTCCTATTCCCACCAGATACTAAAGCATACGAATTGTCCTGAAAAATTGCCCTTGGCCTTCTGAATGAGAGAATCCCAACAATTAACAATTATCACACTTCACTCTCTCTGATAGCTCTCTACAAATGAACATAAACCTACAGATGTGAAAAATACCAGACATAGTAAAATGGCTTGAAGTCAAGGGCAAAAAAGTTTTCGGTGCTGGCCCAACACCCCCTCCCCTTATCTTTGGCTAGTCATGATACTCACAGTGCAAGTAACATGCTTGGGCCAAATGATGAAAAACTTGTACAAGTGTCATGCATGCAGTTTTTTTGTAATAGTACTGGTTAGTCAAACCTTGGAATCATAACACTTAAAAAAAAAATAAAATAAAATCACCCCTTGTTATTTTCATGTAGCACTGAATGATCAGGAGAGAAAATTCAAATCAACAAATACACTGCAATGCTTGTGTTGAAGTAGTTGTTTTATTTTTATAGTATTTAAGTTATTACTGTGCTTGTTCCAAGCAAAAAAATCACATCAACCGAAGATGAACTCAAGTGTATAACTCAAATACAGTTGACTGTAATTGTAAAGACAATGGTAGGTGATGGTAATACATGTAAAAATAATAGCATCTGAATATTCGTGTACAGCTACATGCAACAGGCAACCCTAATTCACACTTTGTTTGATAGTAATGTCCATCTTCTTCATAAATGAAGAAGTTCAAATATTGCACTTAACATGGCCAACAGTAAACATACACCAATAAGAAAAGAAATTTCCAGGATTATAACTTATAACTACAGCCAGAAAATTAAGAAAATGATATCAACAAAACCACAGATAAAAAATAAATAAATTGAGACGTGGGCACAATGAACTCAAGCTCTGGTAAATTTTTTAGCATATGGAGTTATTGGTATCACTGTGAAGAATATTCATTGCCATTTCTATAGATTAAAATCTTTGTTTTATCGGAAAATCATCCTGAGTAGATGTTGTGATACTGGCAAGTAAAGGTGACTGGGATGACTGGATGATGCAGCTGAATTCAGTGAGAAAATGGCCGATAATTTTTGTTAAACCTTATGAATCCTTATTAGGCTGAGTGGTTACGGTCTGTATACGTCTGTCAACCATCTGAAGGCAGTTATCTCGGTATTAGGCCATGCTATTAAATTACGATTTTTGGGCTTCTACTCAATATACTTCAGCAAATTTAACTCTGAAATGAATTTTCAGATTGATATAAAAAATTGCGAAGAAAAAAAATTGCGTTAAAAATTCTTTCACTGTTTAAAAAAAAGTGATTTCTCCAATCACCTCAGTTTGATGAGCGCCTGATTCCATCGGTCACATCACAACTGACAACGAACAGAACAAGATGCAGTTCATTTACATATATATCAAAAACATGTACATACAAAGTGTGTTTCAAAATGTGGAAATTCACCACTCAATAAAACTGGAGGACATGTAGCATATTCAATTTAAGAATCACATCTGTTCACTAGTAATCACAGCACAATTGTTACTGTCTCAAAAGAACTGTTGCAGTTGAAGAATGGATAGTTGTTGCTTCATGCTCACTGTCAGTTGCAGAACATGGCGGTTGGCGGCTGCACGACCTTGGTTTGTAAACCTCTGCATTATCCATTTGTCTATTCATTTCACTGCTGTTTGATTGTTTGATTGAGACTGAATGTGATAAATTTGATTCAGCCTCAGATTTAGTCTCCTGTGTTTCAGCACTTTTATCAAGGATGGCTTTGTGAGGCTTTGAATCAAATCGGAGGTACGAAAAGAATGTGTCTACCACCAACGATACTGCACCATCAAAGACAACTCTGTATTTCGGTGGTATAAAATAAAAATTGATGGCCTGCGCTGGCGTCCACACAAAGAATTCTGTTAGGTACATGTAAACTCCTATACCTTTGAACTCCTCTTTCAAGATCTTTGTTCCTTCCCTATCCAGGATACCGATAGTCACCAGGAACAAAGCGATATAAACCGGAGTGGCAATCAGCTGGTCAGCAATTAGCTGAAAAAGAGATTTAAAAAAACATATTTTACCTAATCTGATAATGCTGAATGATATCAGACAAAATCTCAATCATAAATAACTTTCTTGTTATGCAATGATCTGTTCATTCTGTGGGATGGAGATCACTTCTTTCATAAAGAGGTGGCTTCATGATTAATGGAATATATCCTTTATTTGTTAACTATCTGCAAACTCCTACTTATTTTCGTCTCATCTCATGCCATTCCAAACATCAGATTAGACGACCACAGTTATTTTCTTTGATACACATGTCCAAAAAACTTTATGCTGATACATGTGGTTGGAAGAAAATAGACATGTACACTCTAACACGGTTATTAAGAAAACGCTTAAAAAGAAACTTGCGCTATTAAGAAAGAATCTTTGGGAACATTTTTTTTTGCTATGTAATTCCTTAGGCTTACAAAGAAATAAAACGATGGGCCGATACAAAAACTATGCTTATAACGAACAGTTTTCGTTTCCCCGATCGTATTTTTCTTTCATATAAGAAGCGTAACCAAGACCAAGCTCAGGTACCGAACCAGTTCCCTCCAACAAACAAATCATCCCTGAGCGCGTCAAGTAGGCCTACTGGTACCTGCAATGTGCTGTACTGCCCAGGAGTATGACACAAAAAGCCCCGACACAGAAATCGTCTGTGAGCGAGTCAAGTACCGGCGTCCGCAATGTGCTATACTGCCCAGCGGTATGAAACTGAGGTCAGGCCTGAGGCACAAGTGTGTTGAAATAATGCACCGTCCCCCGTTTCACACCTCATCCATCACTCGTGGCCCCAATTGAGTATGATTAGTATGATGTACCGTGAGAGGGTGACACCTGTTATGTGCATGTGTGAGGCTATTATGATTTCGTCGTTATTTATAGCCACACAACCATGGTATCAGAGGATTCAGCCGAGATAACCACCCCCTAGGAGGCTGAAATCGTATCAGAGGATGGCTTGGCCTTTGTCTTTTCAATCATACATTATACACACTTCCACTTGCAAGCATTCTGTCAGTCAAACCAGTCGTGCTTGTCAGTGTTTCTTGAAAGCTACTTTTGAGAAGTCAATAGGTATCCTTCAGTTTCATACTGAAAATTGTGAGCTTCAAGTTGATGATAAAGTTACATGTATTTTAGATCTAGGCTGGGAATCAATGATGAATTCATCGAAACTAACCATGTTAAAACGTAGAAGAACAAGTTTATCACTGCAGTTCAAAAGGACATTGATTTGTGAAATTGATGAAGGTTTACTGAAAAAGTCGGATATCCGCAGAAAATATGCCATTCCAAACTCCACTTTGTCTTGAAGAATTTAAAAAAAAAAAAAAAAGCAGAAAAATCACAAACGATATAACAGCTACATAACCGCACATTTTTGTATGTATGTATACCTACAACAACAAGAACAACAAAAATGAAAATGAAGTGGCCTTATGACATAAGATTGTGGTATGGACACTCTTCAATCAGGGGAGGTAATTCAATAATTAAACTTGCATCCCTGTTTGAATTTAGCCTCTTCGGATTCAACAAATTAGCGATAGAATGAAAATGATTTCCATTCCCTGCAAATTTCGTTCAAACCGTGTTAGAGTGTATAATAAAGTCTCAGGCATCTGAAAGCGAGCCTCTACTTTCTCTCTCTCTCTTTTTTCTTCAAATATATGGCTAAGTGTTGTTGGCAACGCCTGGTAAAAATGTATAATTTAATTTTTCCACTGATTTTCACAAACCAGAACATAGAGTGCTTTGAGTAACATGTCTTCCTCCACCCTCTCACACATAATGTAGGTATGAACAGTTATGACTAACAATTGGTAATTGATTCAAAATCTTTGTTCAACTCTCAAAATGGCATGTCATTCTTTTTCAGCTACAGATAGTTTTTTTGTACATTGAACTGGTTACATGAGCTATTCTTGCATAAAAAAAAGACAACAATGCAATGCAATATTCAAACAAACTTAAACACTCAAATGGCCTTTCTTTATTTTTTTCTTCCATACCTTTTTGACCAGGGTCTGCCAGCTTTTGCCGGGAAACAGAACATCAATATGGGTGTACCAAAAGTGAAAGAATGGACCAACCACCAGTCCTGAGGCAGCCATCTTTTCTGTCCTTCCACGATCCCACCAGAAGTTCTCACCCTGTTTCTGACTCTGATAGGATTGCTGGATGAGATCACCAGCACCAGAGATAGTTCCACTCAAGAAAGTGTTTGTGTACAATAGATATCTTCTGGAAAATGCAGCTTTCCTTCCAGTCCGCAGCAAATTCACTACTGGTCGAAAGGCTGTGAGAATGGCTGACAATTTTCTTGCCATTGTCTCACATTAAAAATGCTCTGAAAAAAAAAACAAAAAAACTCATTATCATGCTTCAGCAATTATAGACAATATTGTTTCTCTTCAGGTTGGTTTATGTATAGATACAAACAATTCACAGACTTGTACATGTAGAATTTATCTCATTCAGTCATGTTTGGCTCACAATTAAATCCAGATTTAAATCTGAATTTCTTAAATCACCTCACAATCTGATTACATTTACTTAAAATATTAAATTAATCAGCTCAGTGAACAATTAACCTTACATGTATGTATTATTTCATTCATCAGATTACATTTTCATCTTTATAAAAACAGTTCAAAATGGCGCTCCACTGAACACAACCTCTAACAGTTTGGAACTCTTGCATATTTGATCAAATATGTGTAATAACTTTTACGCCCTAACCATTTTTCTTCTTCTTCATTAGAAAATGAAACTCAGCTCCTCCATATCTTCTGCAGACCCCAATCTACTTGGTTCAAAGCACTAATACTAAATTACTATTCAACATTCCCATGAACAAGTACTGCAAACCTGATTGTTGAGTGGAAGGGTATTAGGCATAATTATACTTGGTACCAGTTCTGGGCTAAAGTAAGAGATCTAAATCTAGATGTGGGTAGAAATTATATGTCATAACAATTATCCCTGTTTGCCTGACACGGATAAGGCCAAGGAATACATCACAGGGAGGACCACATATTTTGTTGTACCCATGGTGACAGGGGAGACAAGCTGGAATGATGCATTACTTTACTATGCACATTCACTACAGGCATAGTCTCTATTAAAGGTTTAACTTGTCGATAAAACATGACAGCGGTTGGTCATTGTCACTGCATTTCAACCCTTGGAAGTCGAATCAGCTTAACCCATCACTGCCATCAATTAAAAAAAAATGTCAATTGTATGGGGTCAGGCGTCTACACTTTTCTATGAAAATTTACTTGAATACTGACATAGTTCACTTTTTGTGAATTTGGCACTTGAGACATTTTGGCTTTCAATGTCTGAACTGCAATGTATTCAAAACAATGGGAGTGGCATGTGAGACAATCAGACTTTTTTCAGTTGATTTAGGGGTGGATGCTGATTTTATACCATTTTTTAGTTGGCACAAAGAAGCTTTCTGTTTTTTTCATGACTCACAGAAAAAATATTGTGTGCTATTTTACTTTCATAGTTAATGCATAAATTCTCTGTCTTTTATTTGATGTTTTGCATTCTACATGCTACGGATTAATTGGATCAATATCAAAATTGTCAACAATATTAAAGGCCAAATTTTGAAAATGAAGTCATTACCGGTGGGTAAAGATTCTGTAAAAAAATGGAGAAAAAAATAACGGTATATAAAAAAATAATTGTAAAGTACAGCATGCACTGAAGCACATTGAAGCCCATGTCTACAGACTTTGAACAAGAAAGATGACAGCTAAAAACAGATTTATGGTGTCTTTAAATTTCATGTATCCATACAACAGAAATACACTTTTTATCATCAGATTTTATTTCATATGGATCCTTAATGATCATTCCCTAGACCTTCTGCCTAAACTGGGAGGCTTCAGTTACTAAGATACCACTGATGAGATCTGTTTCTTTGCTTCTTTTAAATTTAAAAACAAATAAATATTTTTCTTTGGGGGGAGGGGGGGGGTGGGTGGGTCCTGAAGGTGATTTTTTTTATTATTAAAGATAGGCTATTTTAACCTTGTCCATCACATTCGGCATGTTCAAAT